>JABUQX010021724.1:22500-34617 GCA_015478945.1 Trachelipus rathkii
ATAACTAAAATAATTATTCAAGTAGTTTTATCAAACCTTTATAGACTAACCTAAATTGTGGGGCAGTACTGAATGTCTTGGAATATAGTGACTATTGTGCAGTGCTCTGGATACTTCCAGGAACACATTAGAAGGGTATGTATTTACTGTAGCTACTAGAAATAATGTTACGTGAATATATGTAATATATGTATGTATCATTACAAATTTTGGGTGAATTAGCAGTTACCAGCACTGTGACTCGAACAGTATAGCAATTAATTTGCATGGAAAGTGTCCCCAGGTTTGATCCCTCATGAAGATCCTGGGAAGCAGCCTCCTAGAGAGCTTCACTCCTAGAATAAAGCTTATGAGATGAAGTCTTAACACTATTTTGTTGGTAGGTTCTAATGTTGGATCATGACTGCGCATTATTCTATAGAAAAGCAACTCTAGGCTGCAATGTCTCAGAGACTGAAGTAATATTGTTACAGTAGTTGTTTTTAGTTCAGTTTTAAGATTTGAAGAGCATATCATCATTGACATTATCAATTCTCATTACAATAAAATTTTAAGTTAAGCACTTATTTGAAAATTAGAGTTGCAAATTCATTAGCAGTATGAAACATGGAAACCATTAATTGGGATAAGAAAACTAATGATAATTGAATGAATAATTGCATAGATTTTTATTACATAATTGCGAATTTATATCATGAATAGCAGTATGTGAGTGAATAACTGTACATATTTATATACAATGTCTGTCTGTAAAGTATCCATCCTCATTCTCTCCCACAAAGTAATTACTTGAGGCTGGCAGCACTGAAGTGGAAGTTGCAGGGAACAATTGTGCTCACACAGGTTGTTTTCTTAGACATGCCAAACACATCAGTCACTGACAGGCTGTTGCACAGTGAGTTATTGTGTGTGAATGTCTGAGTTTTGTGTAAAATGATGAAATGTGTTGAGCAAAGATACTGCATCAAGTTTTGCCAGAAGCTTGGTAGTACTTAGGGGAAACAATTTGAAAGATTCAACAAGCTTTTAATAACACAATGGCTGTTACCCAAATAAAATACTGGTACAACCGGTTTAAAAATGGCTGTACATCATCCAAGTTATCATCATTCAGGAAGGCTGTTAATAAGCTGGAATGTAGAAATCATTGAGAAAGTGAGGTTCTTGATAATGCCAGAATGGTATTTGATAAATTGCTGATGACAATCGGTATCAGCAAAGATTTTGTTTATGTAATTTTACTGGATGAATTAGGATTGCGCAGGGTGGCAGCCAAATTTTTGCCAAAACTGCCGGTCTTTGCTGGAGAAAAGGGAGTTAACAACAAAATGCACAAGGACATGTATGGGAAATATTCAACAGGGATGCAGAGTTCAATACTGCGATAACTGGAGATGAAACCTGGTTGTATGGGTAAGACCTAAAAACCAAGAAGTTTCTGTCATACACAGTAGAATCTTCGTTAACTAGCTGAGACCAAGAAAGCATGTATATAATGGGAAAATCCACAATTACACACAGCTAAGGCTACATGTTAAGCCACACTACAAGTGGTTTATTGTGGTTTCGTTCCCAAATGCTGGAATCGATTGTCAAATATTGCTATTATTAAAATAAGAAAATGTATCAAAAAGTTTAATTTGAAGGTTTTATATGATTCTACCGATTTTCTTACATTTTACATATATGTTTTAAAGAAAATTTTTTTAAAAATAACCCAACGAAAATTTTAACCGGCTAATCTTGTCCATCTTTTTATGATACATCTATGTGATGCTTTTTCTGCATTTTCCAATTAATTTGATATGTATAACAAAATTTGTTATATTCTGGCAAATAAATTTTTTATATTTACCAGTAGAATAAAAAATAGAGTAATGCGTACATTATATATATATATAATATTTTTTAATAAAATTATTATTTTATATATATATATATATATATATATATATTATATATATATATATAGTATAATTATAATAATTATATATTATATATATTATATAATGTAGTAATATATATAATATTATATATAATATATATTATTACCGTATATATATATATATATATATATGTATGATATATATATTTATATATAGACTATATTATATATATATATTATACGTATAATATATATATATATATAATATATAAATAATATTTCTATATATATATATACTAATATATATAATATATATATTAAACCATCTAGGTTAGGTAAACTTTTACAGCAACGTAAATCCATCTGTGTTAGGTTTAGGCCTATGGCATAGATGATCCATATAGGCTAGGGCCTGCAGTTTTGAACCTACTAGTTCAGGTAATGATAAGTTTTGTTAAGTATACACATAGTAAATCTGTGCATACTTAACAAATCTTATAGCTTGAACTAGGAGGGACCTTAACCAATCAAAACCTACCTATATGGTATCATATGATGCTGTAATACTAAACCTAACCTATATGGATCTACTTTGCTATAAAAGTTTACCTAACCTAGATGGTTTGGCTGTTAATATATATATATATATATATTATATATATTTATATTTTTTATATTTTTTTTAATTTATAACTATATATATTATATATATATTATATTATATTTATATATAATTTTATTTTAAATATATATTATATATATATTTATATATATATATATTATATATATTTATATTATTATATATAATATATATATATGGGTGAAAAGTTTTTTTTTTTTTTTTTTTTTTATAAAAAATGTTTTTTTTCTTTTTTATTTATTATTAAAGATGTTTTTATTAAATTATACAGTAGTACCAATACCCCTTCTAGGCCTAAATATTGACTATTAATAGATTTTATATATAGCATCGGGCGAGGTGACTTGGACCACCTTATGCATAACTTGGTCTCCGACTCTCCCCTAATGCACTTTTTGGAATTTTTTTTTTTGAAAAAAATCAAGGCCCTAAGTCGGAACTACTTACAACACATTAATATAATAATTAATCTAATAATAATAGTTTACATAAAAGGGGTGAAGGAAAACGTTCAGTCACCCCGACCTTGGAGGGGTGAAGCGGACCATTGAGGGGTGACTCGGACCATCTTTTACGTATAAATTCAATTTTATATTTTAATTTTTACTTATAATAATTATATATATTAAAATTCGTAATAAGTAATAAAAAATGTCATAATGATAATGAAATAAGAATAAAAATAAAGGTGGTCCGATTCATCATCTCCGCTAAAAAATTTTGACACTTTTTTGAATTCGTTTTTTTTATTAAAATTTTATTTTTAAAAAAATTTTCACTTAATATAAAGCCACTTTTATTATCTCGAAAAAAATTTAGATAATAAAAGTGTCAATAATAATACGTAGAAATACGAAAAACAATGGTGCGTCCAAGGTCACCCCTCCAACTTTTTCTACAGCAGGAGATCGGACCGAAGTTAGGCACCGTTGATTTTGCCACTAATACTAGTTGGATCAAAATTAACTTTGCCAGTTAAAGCCTAAATACTCGAGTGTATACTGAAAAAAATAATTAAAATCCGATCCACCCCCCCCCTCATTTTCATTTTATAACAAAGTTTAAAAAAACTCACATTTTTCAAAAGTGAAATTCTATTGAAGGACATTTTGTATCCTAATTTCTAACATTTTTTAAAGGTATTAAAACATTTTTATAAATTTAAAGATGATCTAAAAAAACTTGTAGTACCACCGCGTGGCTATTAAATGAGTTGAAAAAATTTTTTTATTATTTATTATTTTTTATTTATAATAGTTAAAAATCTCCCCTCCTAAAAGAGGCGGCCCGGTCACCCCACCCGACACGAAATATATATATATATATAATATATAAAGATATATATTATATATATATAATTAACTATATATATATTATATATACTATATAATATATAATATATATATATAATATATATTAATATTATATATATATACTATATATATATATAATAGAAGCCTTTATATAGAATCTTGTTAATAATTTAGAAGGAAAGTCACTATTTAATAATTTACTTAAGCACAATTTCATTTTCTTTTCTGAAACTTCATCAGGAGCGGGTTGTCGGTAAGACAAACTAAATTTCAATATTTAACAATAGATAATCTAAAAAGTAATTTCATATTTTAAGATTTAGATTTTTATAGAAATTAGTGGAGTTCAAAATGTTATTTAGAGAGGGAATGATATTGATATCACCTTTTTGCCTATTATAATTATTGGTGTTAATGATGTAGTAGGATTCAAGTAATCTTTCTTCTGTGTAAATCTTATTGAAATGTACTGAGAGGGGTCATGTTGTTAATGTCAATAGTATGGCATGATGTAATGTGAGGGCAGAATTTAGGTTGTCAGTGGTAAGGTCATGTTTGTGTTGGTACAGTCTACGGTTAAAGTCATGTGTTTCTCTGATGTATAAGGAGTTACAATGAAGGCAAGGGATTTTAAAAACACATTGGGGGATGTTAGTGGGTAGATTTATGTTAGTCTAAGAATAGCTTTAAGGGGTAAATTTCTTGATATCACATTCTGTTCACCCTCCTTACATCACCGACTGACCTGGCCTGGGACACCACTACCGACCTACACTCATACCACCTCCCCATTCTAATTTCTATAACTTCCTCCCATCAATCCCCCCAAAAAAAGATCACTACATATATTAACTACAAAAAAGCCAACTGGCCAGCATTCACTGACCATATTGAAACCCATATAAACCCCTCACCAATCCATGACAACTTCGCTGCACACCTCCATTATTCAAATTAAATAAACTTAATCATCAAATCTGCAAACCTTTATTTACCCAAAGGCCACAGAAAATTCCTATAACCTCTAAAACTCTCCCCTGAAACTGCCAAACTCATTAACAAAAGAAAAACTCACGTTCGAAAAATTAGACATTACCCCACTCATCAACTAGACCAAAATAAACCTCAATACCCCAGAATCACCAACGCTCACCAATAAGTTTTCAGAAATACTTACAATCCAACATCTCACTTATTAATAATAAGAACCTGGCATCATCAAAAAAACTAAAAACGTCTCGAAAACACCCCCTCCCTCCACGAGAATCCCCTCCTTACACTGAGTAACTCCCTCCTTCTCCACAACAACAATCGACCAACTAGCAAACATTATTTAACATTTCTGCACCCAACCAAACCCCACCCCAATAACAGGAAAATAAAAAAAAAACTACTCAGAAAACTCCCCTTAGACCACAACCCCCAGCCCTTTTACAACCGATAAGGATAGCCACGAAACCATCAAACCCTCAAAAATTCTCTAGCCACAAGGACTTTAAGACTCAATCTCTAACCTACATCTTAAAACACCCCGGTGAAAAAACACTTCTCCTTATCACTGAAATTTTAAAACAAATTCTGGCAACTTAACTATATACCCTCAATCTGGAAACAAGCATTTCAACTACCAAAACTCAAACCAAAAAAAAAAGACCCCAATTCCCCTTACCTCTTACTGCCCCAAGTTCTTCTCCTCTCCTCATTAGTAAACTACATAGAGAAATATTAAACAAAATTTGCTTCCCCTCATCACCCTCCCAGATTGTCAAACATGGGCTTTATAAAGGCACACCACTCCTAACTACAGCCTTACTCCCTCCCCAAAACATCATCAAGGGCTTCAACCAATCCCATCACATAGATCCATCTCACGCAAATCACATCACACAAAGCCTTTAAAACATTTATCTAATTCAAGAAACAATCCTTTCAATCCCCCTTAGAAAATCACGACAAAAAATGGCTTTCTAACTTTCTCACTAACCATTTTGCTAAGGTTTCTCTACAAAAACCTCTCCCACTCCTTTAAATTACAAAACGGCATCCCACCAGGGTGCCATTCTCTCCTTTGCCTCTTCAACCTCTTTCACAGTAGAGCCTGCCCATCCCCTACCCACCATACTTATACATTACGCAGATGATAATTCAGCCTCATTCGCAACATCCAGACGTAAATAATAGCCAGCTCATCACACCCAAGAAATACCTTACACAATTAGAAAACTTGGCTACTTCCAATAGAATGTCGCCTCCCCCCCTCAAGTCTTCCATCAACCCTCCTAACCACATACTGCCACCAATCTTCACTCCATCAGTAGTTTTCCTAAACAACAACCCCCTCCCCCTAAAACCCCAAAAATATTAGGTCTTGCCTATGACACACACATGACATTTTCCCCCCATATCGACCAAATCACCTCATCAACCCAACGGAAACTAAACACGCTCGCGAACCCTGTTCCCAACAACTTAGTGGACAGGGAAACACACCCTTACCACCACTCAAAAACACTTCTGAGAACAAAACCCCAAACTATGCTCCCCCTGGCATGGTTTTCCCCGCACTGTCAAAATCTAACTCAAAAAAATTACAAATCACACAAAACACTACCCATAGAATTACACTGGATGCACTAAAACCACCCCCATCCAACATCTACATGACGAGACTTTTAACATCCTTTCCATCTCCACCCACCTGGAGATGGTGGGGACTCAATTCTACCAGAAATCCCTAAATCCAACCCACCCATGCCACCAAATATTCTCCAACCCCTCTTGACATAGACTAAAATCCCCACCCTCCTCACCAGCTAAATTCTATAATAACCAACATTATTCCCCCTCCCCCTCCCAATAGGTCACTGGCTTACACATAATTCCATACACAACTTAAACCCAACACGTTACATACAAAACCGCCCACATAATTACTTAAACTCCCCCTCCCCAAAAAAATTTCCCCTATAGAAGAAACACTGTCTAGGAAGAGCCAAATTGACCCTCGCCCAGAGCAGATTCAGGTCACCACCCCAAAGACTCTTACAATATAAATATAGATTTAAGGCTAGACAATGTTTTACCCTCCCACCCACCTGCACCAGATGTCAAATTTCCCAGGACACAATGGAAGCACCTCCTGTCTGGGGTGGCACCGGCCCTCCAACACCTCTGTGCCAACTTTCTACTATCTCCCTTCTCGACCTTGGACACTGCCCAGAGCAGTGGCCGGCTTCCTGGAAGCAGTTTGGCCCTCCAATTGAGGTGGCCAGGGCAGAAAGTATATATATATTAATATAATATATATATTATATACTATATATATATATATTATATATATATATATATATATATATATATAATATATAAAAGCCACTCAAGCCATCTTCAGTACATGCTCAAAAAAAAAAAAAAAATTATATATATATATATATATTACATATTATATATACATATATATATATATATATATATATAGCTATATATATATTATATATATATATTATATATAATATATATATATATAATATATATAAGATTATATATATAGTCAGGCGGTGATGTGGACCATTTTAGGTATAACTTTGTTCTATGACTTCCCCTAATATACTTTTTGGAATTTTTTCCTTCTGAAAAATCAAGGCCAAATAGTAGGGTCATAAACACACAAAAATATAATATGTATTTAGCCTCACCTTTGGAGGGAGTGAATTGGCACACCATTGAAGGGGTGAATTGGGCCATCTGTTTAATTCTTCTTTACATTATCAAATTTAATATTTTATATTTTAATTTTACTCAATATAGTGAATTGTCTTATCATATAAAAAATTAGTAATAAGTAATAAAAATGTCAATACTGATACATTAAAATAAGAATAAAAATGTAGTTGGCCAATTCACCCTTCTCGTGGGACAAATTTTAACACTTTTGGGAATTCGTATTTTTCATAACAATTTCACTTTTATTTTTAAAGTATTACTTAATATTAAGTAACTGTTTATTATATTAAAATTAGCTATACCATATAAAAATGTCAATAATAATACATAAAATAAGAATAACAATGGTGGCCTGATTCACCCCATTAAATTTTTTTGGCGGGGTGAATCGGGCCAAGTTCGGCCCAGTGATTTAGCCACTAGTACAGTTTAGAACAAAAATTTACTCTGCCAGTTTAAAGCTAACATACTCAACTGGTTATACACTGAAAAAATAATTTAAAATCCATCCACAATTTTCATTTATAACAAAGTTAAATAATTATTTTTCAAAAGTGAAATTATATTGAAGCCATTTTATACCCTAATTTATTAGATTTTTTTTAAAAATATAAAAACTCTCTAGAAATTAAAATCATAATCATTAATAAAATTTAATATACCATGATGAGCAAAAAAAAAAATTTTTTTTTATTTTATTTTTTTATTTACAGTGGACCAATTCACCCCTCTAAAAAAGGCGGGCCCAGTCACCCCACCCGACGCTTATATAATATATATATACTATATATATATATATATATATATATATATAATATATATATATATATATATAATATATATATATATATATATATATTTTATATATATGATATATATCATTATGAGAAGCGTAAGCTACGGGTACTTCTTGACGTCACAGCCTTATACACATGAGCGTTAGGGTTCGCTGTGAAAAAAACTACGGTTTTTTTAATTTCGGTTTTTTTTTTGAAAAAAAAACACGTTTTTTTAAAACAAAATGTTTTTTTTTGTTTTTTTTTGAAAAAATTTACTTTCTTCTTTAATAAAAATTTAATTATACAGTAGTACCAATACTAATTCTAGGCCTAAATATTGACTATTAATACAGATTTTATATATATAAAGGTATATATTATATATATATATTTATATATTATATATATATATATAATATATATATATAATATATATTATATATATATATATATTATATATATGATAAAAAATGATCGGATATATCAGGTGCGTTTGGGGTAGTCAGGAGAAAATGAGAATGCGTAGGAAAGTGATTGATTTCTGTGAGGGGAGAGGCATGTGTGTAAGTAATTTTACTTTACTTTAAACACAAGCAGTATCCATAAGATATACTAGAGTTGTGTAGTAGAGATGGTATTCGAAGTGAAAAGTATGATTGATTTTGTGTTGGTGAGAAGGAGATGTTGGAAGTATGTGATTTGGATGTTAAATCAGTGAGGGGTTTAGGAATGGGATTGTCGGATCATTTATGTTGTTTTATGTAAAAATTAAGTTAGTAGGGGAGGTCTGGATGGAGAGGAAGGTGATATGGAAGGAATGTGGTAAAATTAAGCAGTGAGTTAGTGAAAAAGGTATAGATAGTATGGTAAGAACCGCTCGCAAGTAAATCAGTTGAATGTGAAACAAGTTGAACTGAATAAATCTGGAAGCAAATGAGGAAGCAATTGTTAGCAGTGTCGAAAAGAAGTACTGGGTGTGCTAAAGTAGAAAGTAAGACTGTTAACAGTGAGTGGATGAATGAAGGTGATGCAAGCGGTTAAAAGTAAAAGAGATGTGTGGTTGAATAATAATAATAATAGTTTCAAAAGAAAGATGCTTGGAATTATATAAGGAGGAAAAAAGCGAATGCTAAAAGATGCATACGTAGGAAAAGAAGAGGTAAAATGCAGTTTGGAAGGAGGCATGAATGGGGACATACAGGAAATAGGAAGCTCTTCTGCAAGGAAGCGCAACAGGTTAAGAATTAGAATAAGGGGAACATGCTTAGAATATAATGAATAGGAATAGTGTTTTTGTACTGATGAAATGGAGTGAATGGAGTGTGGAAAGAACATTTGAAAATCTGTATAAATTGGCAGGAATGATAGTTTGATAATGACTGTGTGTTTTTTTTATGCGGTTGTTGATGGGAAAGAAGGAATTAGCTATTTTTGGGGATTTAGGTTATTAGCATAAGAGGAGGAAATGGAGTAGAGTGAAAAGTTGAAGAATGGTTAAATCTGCAGGTATAGATGAAATTACGGTGAAATGATCAAGAACGGAGCAGATCGGTAATTAGTGAATCGTTGAAGCTTTGAATGTAATAAAGCCGTTTATGGAGGATTATAGTATTTTCGAGATTGGAGGAGAGCAGTTATTAGTACTTTATATAAGGGTGAGGGAGATAAAGGGAACTGTAGAAATCTATAGGGTATTTTAGTTTATTTAGTATTGTAGGGAAGATATATAATGCTGGTTGTTGTCGAAAGTGCGACGAGTGACTGAAGACTGATTGGTGAAGAAACAAGGTGCGTTTAGGAGTAGATAGGATGTTTGGATCAAATCTGTTACGATTGAATGCAAATGATAGAGAAAAATGAGAGGAGAAATAAATTGTTTTAGGTATTTATGGATTTGCCAAAGTGGTATGATAGGGTTAATAGGAAGGTTCTATGGCAGTGTTAGTGAATACTATGTGTTGGTGATAGGCTCCTGAATGGAATCAAAAAGTATGTATGACGATAGTTATGCGTGTGTAAAGATATAAATGTGGTTCAAAAGTGATTGGTTAGTATTAATAGCGGAGTGAGCAGGGTTGTGTTTGTCTCACTTGGTTATCCAATTTGTTATATGGAATGGGTAGATGAAAGAATTGAAGGTGGGCGTGACAGGAATGGTGTTAGAATGATGGAGATGGTGGAGGTGCCCTACCATTATATGCGGATGATTTTGGTTTTGTGTGGCCGAATCTGAAGAGTTTGAGAGGATTGTAGAGATATTTGGGGTGTGTTAAGGAGGGGTTTGAAAGTAAACGTAGGAAAGAGTAAGGTTATGGTTGTGAGTGAGGACAGTCTCCAGTGTGAAGTTATGTTAGATGTTTGAGCAGCTGGAACAAGTGTCCGAGGTTAAATATTAGGGAATATGTTGGATGAGAAGGAATGGATGCATGCAGGGTTTAGTAGGAAAGTTGTGAATGGCGAGAAGGTGGCTGGTGCATTAATCGTTGGGTGAATGTAAGGGACTAAGTCTTGTAGTGGCAAGGGTCTTATATGACGGATATGTTGTTACTGTGTTATGGTAAGTAGTGAGGGGACATGATGGTCTGGAATAAGAAGTATAAGATCTAAAGTTTCAATGGGTTCAGATGGACAAACTCTTTTTAGGGGCATGCTAGGTGTGCAGAGAATTGATAAAGATGAGGAAGAACCATATTAGAGAGTTGGTGGTGTTGTGTAAAGAAAGGGGTAAATGAGAGAATAAATGGGAAAGATATGTGAGATGGTTAGGTTCATGTGGAAGGAGAATGATAGTCGAGTTTTTAAGAGAGATGATATAGTAGCGCAGCTGTGTGAAAACGACCGGCTGGAAGATATGAAGAAAAGGTGGATTGAGTCAGGTAAACGAATGTCTGAGGGAGAAATGTGAGTTTGGCAGAGGCGAGGAATAAAGGTGCATAATAAGAGAGAATGGCAGGGTTTTGTGAGGGGATGATGGTTGTGGCCCACCTGCGGTCAAGGGATGAACTCTTACACTGACGATTTACCATAGTGAGGGTCCAGTGCAGTCCCGTGAAGCTATTCAGGGTTGGGATTATGACTGCGACGAAGTCCTTATATTAATGGAACAGAAGGCCTGGGCTTTCTTTTTCGACTTTGTCATATTCTATCTACTGCTTTTTTCTTTTCTGCATGCTTGTTACGCACCTTACCACCGAGTCTTGGGGAGAAAAAGGTAGGATGAGAATATATATATATATATAGTATATATTATTATATATATATATATAGTATATATATATATTATATATATATATATTATATATATAAGTATAATATATATATAGATATAATAATAATATCAGATCATGGAAGATGAATAAATTATATGCCCTAGAGCACTAACATAACTTTATTAAGTACTAAACTCTACTTTATATATTGCATACCTTTTTTAACATATTGTATTTACTGTATTTTAAGGCTAAATACCCTAAAAAGATTTATAGATTTCGTAAAATAAGTAAGTTTTTTTAAAAAAAAACAAAAAAAAACAGAAAAATTTTAAGTATTTACGGATTTTTTTTTGAAAAATGTGTTTTTTCTTTGTTTTTAAAAAAAAAGAACGGTTTTTTTTAATCCCAACCCTAAACATGACGCACTAAGACTCTGACGGTGAGCATTACTAGACATCACGCGCTTCACAGTATATCTACGATACGAACGAAGTTTTCGTTGAAAGTAAATCTTTCCTCCTCAATTCTCTAGTATGAAATTCTATATGAAATAAAATCTTCGTGT
>JABUQX010021725.1:5000-17500 GCA_015478945.1 Trachelipus rathkii
GCGCGGTGTTAAAAAAAAAAAAAAAAATATTTGTATAATAAGGTGATCTCAAGGTCTTTATATATGTAATTTGCTATGCTGAATACGAAATTAAGGGTTATAATATTGTGAGGGAAGAAACTAAAAAAGGGGGGATGAAACCCCAAAAAAAAAAAAAATTAAAGTGTTCGTAATTGGCTGAAATTTGGATATTGTATAGAAGAATGAGAAAGGAGTCTGAATATATGGAGTTTTAGTAGATATCCGCTCCGGTGCAGGATCAGTGCGGTGCAGAGTTAATAAAAATATTTGTGTAATAATACAATATTAATGTCTTTATATATGTAATTGACCATGCTGAATACGAAATTGTGGGTTATAATATTGTGGGAGCATCAGGAGACCCCTAAAAAGGGATTGTAGCCCCGCGCAGACGCGCGCCCGCGCCTCGCCGGCGAAACCGACGCGAAACGGGCGCGCGCCCGCAGGTGCACCCGCAGGCTCGCTGACCAACACAGATCAACACACTCTAAAGTATCTTAGTTGTCTTTTTTTTCTATTTTTCTATTTTAATCCAGTTAATATTTTTTTTTCAGTTAGCATTTTATTTTTTTTTTTTTATACGCTTTTTGTTTTTTATTTTGTAAATTATCTTTTTTTTTTTTTTTTTTTTTTATTTTCTTTTTATTTTGTAACTTTTTTTTTTTTTATTTTCTTTTTTATTTTCTTTTTTTATTTATAGCATTTTTTTTTCATTGTTATATAGGTAAAAAATAAGGTTGAAATAAAATTCATTTTTTTATTTATTTATTTATTTTTTTTTTTAAAAAAACAATACATACAGAAAAAAAAATTACATGTTTTATACACTTAACATAGTGAAAAATACAACAATTATATATATATATATATGCTATATATATATATGAGAGTATATATATATATATATATATATATATATATATATATATATATATATATATATATATATATATATATATATTATTTCAATACATGAAAAGCAAAACTAGATACTATTAGATCATTCCGTTGTAGATGATTAAAATCAAAGGCTGATATGATTTTATTTAGAGGGATGTTCATCAGCAGCTTATGTAAAAAATATATAATATAAAGTCCACATTTCTCAGATGCTATAGGTTGTATTGGGTGATTTAGTTGAAGAACATGGTGAATCTCATTGTTTTTAAGGAATTGTTGAAACCTCTGGCTATTAATTAAATTTTTTATTGCAAGAGAATCGACAAAAACTATTACATGCGGTTTGACTTTGAAAAATAATAGCCAATGACCGTTGGCTCTGGACCTCTCTGACGTGTTCACGATTAAAGCTTCATTCGTATTCAAAATTACAGAAGATATTTCGTCTATGGCTCGAATACCTCTTAACTTTTTCTCATCTTTGAAAAAATAATGTAACTCTTGTTCGTTCATTTTCCTATGAATCAGTTCAGTAACTAAGCAAGATGAAGCCTATCAATCTCAATCAACTGCTGATAATCCAAATATAGCACCACAGATATAGCTTTAGTTAAGGGTTTTTCAAACTGCAACCTTAAGTCTAGAGTTCCTGTCTTCACGATGTTCAAATGGTTAGCGCCTACAGGAGCTTGATCAGCTGTAAGATTGTATGCATATAAATTACAATTCTTCGCATACGAGAGACTATCTATCCCCGTCCCGGTGTCAAAGCCAGCGGAGGTGTTTCTAAATAATTCGTAAAAAGGCCTCGAAGCTAGAGTTACACCGTCCTCCCTGGTTTCTAGCTTATAGGGTAGTCCGAATGAGCAACCATTAACATAAAGACCTACTTCCTGAAGTCCATGAGGTTTAAAAATGAAAGGGTTTTCAGTATACTGACCCACAACTGCAGTATGAGACACGAGACCTAGTATAACACTTTGGGGCAGTACACCTGTGATTATATTGTCAAGATTTATGGTCGAGAGTCCTGCTGTAAAATTAAAGATTTTAGTTTCAATTCGACGAATTGGATATTTTGCAGTATCAGTCAAAAGAGTTTTTTCTATCTCCATATGTCGGGCTGATGATAATTTTACTTTTCGAACATAAAGAAATGTTTCAAGAATTTGAAACACTGGAGTAGGAGCTGTAGTTGTTGCGGCCGTTTTACTTTTAACGTTTAGAGCAAATTGGGGGGTTGATCGTGTTAATCGTATTCTGTTCACTGATGGTAGAATAAGGCGTTCCTGTGAGAATATATCGCCATTGACTCTCCCATAGTAACTCAAAGGTTTACTTTTATTCTTCGTATAGATATCTGCGATCTTAGCATCATCGTCTATGTTATAGTAGCCGCAGGCTTGTAAAGTTGATGATTTAGCATCTAGAGAAAAATTAAGTAAGGTCTCTATATAACTTCTATAGGGATAACTTGCTACAGAAGCACCAAGCGATGTCTCGTTTAAAAATACCTCTATTTGACTAAAAGCTGAATATAAGAAATTTGATGTAGGAAACACAGAGTGGGCATCATCAGTGAGATCTGACCCATCTTCATTAACTAATTTAATTTTCAAATATAAAAACACACCCGCTGGATCTAAGTACTGATCAGAAGCGCCTGGGATATTGAATTCAAGAGGTACATCTGTATTTGTAACTGCATGAACTGGATTGATACAAATAAAATTACTATCCTGAACAGAAATCTGGGTGGCAGGGTGAACAAATCTAATTCACTCTTGCAACAACAAGGACTTGAATGATGAAGGAGATGCATGTTGCTTTCAAGGGTGCTAAAAACTTAATGATCATATTTTACAATTACACCTATATATATATTACATAGCAAAGATATCTTTTATTTTCCTTTTACAAATTTTACGCTTTTTTAAACTCTTTCTGTTTTTCTTTTTTTTATTTACACGTTTCTTAACTCTTTGTTTTTGTTTTTTTTTCTTTAGTTTTTTACATTTTTTCCTTTTCTTAGAATTATTCTTATTATTGACACGTCTTCTTTTCGTTTTTCTACCTCTCCCTCCCCCCGTAAGCTTTCTACGTACTCGACGTTTTACAGTGTCAAATATATCATCCGACGTGTCTGCTATTCTTCGTTTAACAGCTGTCCTAGGTTCAACCCCTGTCATGATGTCCTGGATAGTATCTATTCCTGTTCTTACTGCTTTTTTAGCTATATATTTACCACCCGATTTAAGTAAAGGGACAGCTCGACGAAACAATGAAGCGAACATTCCACCTAAACCGTAACCCCTCTGCATTCTTGAACCTTTAAAGACTCTTTCTGTCTCCATCCTTATTATTATTATTATTACTTAACGGAGCTTGCGTCTTATATGCACTTTACACATAGCAGTACCAATTGCAAATGGGTATGGCTTACCTTCTACATCTCTTATATACACTCTTATAGTTCTAAAATGTGCATTATTCAAAGGTATATAATGTACACTAGGAAAACTTATAATTCTAGTATCTTTAGGAAAATGTACAGCTCTAAGCAACTGAGTTTTAGTACTGCCCACATACTGAGATTCAACAATATCACTGTAAACATACGCTACACCTGGATCTTGAAACATCTTAGAAGGTAGGCATACAAAATGTAATGAGCTCTCGGTGTCAATTTTTGACACATACTCTTCCATTGATGGTATATATCGTATTAGATCCTTTACAGATGTTTTGATATCATTATTTTGCAATATAGGGTCTTCACGACCATAATTACATTTACGAAACCATTCTGACGGGTGGAAAATAAATAAACTTCTATCTTTCAAATTCACATGAGCTTGAGATTTTAAAGTGATTAACGCATTATCCTCGTTAAAGGGTTTATTAACTAGAAAAACTAAATCTTTACATAATTGACTTGTTTCAAATTTTTTGTTTAAATCCACGAACACATCAGTAACAGATTTATAAAGACCTCGATTTATATAATATTTTTCATAGAAATAATCTTTTTCATCATGTTTGACAACGGTCATATTAGCATTAATTTTTAATACATTTTTAACATGTTCAGAATTTCTAAATATTATAAACACAGAATGGGTCTCTGGTATATTCTCAACATCGGTATCTATTATCATCTCACATAAACCTGCTTCATACACTTCTCGTTCTAGTTTTATAGGATTCAATAATTGGGTTGTATAGTCTGATATTTTATTACTAGGATACAGATCCATTGATGCCGAAGAAGGCAGCGTTAGATAGAGATGATCTTCGCTCTCCATTGTCACAATATGTACTAATCACTGTTTCTTAATTTCACTAGCCTTTATATAACTATTAAACTTCATAGGGTAGCCTAACCATTTGACAAGATACTGTTTATTTTTACCTTTCCCTTTAGAACCTAATATTTTTTCTATTTTATACTCATGATTCTCGGGATCGAATCGTATTTTCTGTATTTCTTGTTTATAGAACCCCCCTTTTATTTTTTCGCCATCTAGATCTTCAACATAGTATAATTTTAAACCATCTTTAGGGAATTCTCTAATGGTATCTACTTTAAAGACTTCCTTTGACCATCCCTGTTCATACCCTTTTCTGAAATTTTCACCCAACCTCGATACTCTAACATAATCTCCAACTTTAACATCCGTACTATCTTTTATTTTACGATCTGTGTTAATATGTTTCGTTGGCATTGTTTTCATCATTTCTGTTGGTGTCTTCTTAATTGTACGATGGTAACTTCTATTATAAGAGTAAGCTAGATCTTGTAGTATATCTATATATTTAAATGTGTTCATTTTCGTAAAATATCTATGCATTCTTTCTTTTATAGTTCTTTGCACTCTTTCAACTATTGCTGCTTTATTAACAGAGAATGTATTATAGTATCCTATACCATAATCTGTAACTATTTCTTGAAACTCTTTACCTAAAAATTCTGAACCTCGATCTGTCCATAGTAAATGAGGATGGCGTTCTTCTTTATTTATAATTTCTCTAACAGCTAATGCAACTGTTTTTGATTTTTTATCTTTTAAAGCCTTTAACCATAAGTATCTGAGTATATATCATTACAGTGAATATATTATGATAGTTAAGACATTATACTTTATATTCGCAGATCATATCTGTCAAGTCTAATTGCCATACATTATCTAAGTAAGGGGCTATGGTCTTTCGGGTTGGAAATTTTTTTCGTATAGGTCTATGTAACGTAAATGCATCCTCTCCTTCTAAATATTTTTTCAATTCTTTTTTATTAAGTTGAGGGAACTTTGATGCAAACCTTGAAAACCCTCCATAACTATAAGGTTGTTTAACATCGAAATAATATTTATCAACCACATCCTTAGCCTCCATTATTAACACTGATTATTATATAAAAATAAAAACCGTATATATATATATTTATATATATATATATATATATATATATATATATTATATATTATATATAGGGATATATATAGATAGATATATGTATATATGCTATATATATATTATATATATATACATAACACAGGATAAAAAGAAACATTCGTACAGTGCTGTAATTTTAATATACATCTTACATAATATGTTTTAAAGTGTTTACATATAATAATAAAAATATTACTATTATTATTAGCAGTTATGTTATATGTTATACATATATATATATATATATAGATGTTATATATATATATATGTTATATATATATATATATATATATATATATATACTATGAGAGAGATATATATTATATATATATATATATATATATATATAGGTAGATATATATAGGTATATATAAGAAAAGATAGGGCATATTTTGCACAAGATTTGAGGGTTTTACATTTAATATACATTGCGTGCACTCAATGGTTGTTCCAAACTGCTAAGGCCTTGGTTCGTGACATATGTATATCTATCGTTTAAAATTAATATTTCTCTTCAAAGATTGCTCAATAAAAGCGAGTCGTTTAAGGCTCTTTGTCATAAAGATAGGTGAATTTTTCAAGATCGATAGCATCAATAACTCCGGGATCCTTTGATTCGATCACATTGTGTTCGTCGTATATTGTGTAGAGTATACAATGTGACAAATTAATGAGTTCATCCAGTAAATCAACTTCAACCATACGCTTACATATTTCTTCTTGCATCTGGATAAAGGCTGTAATATTGTCAGAACCATATACAGAAATGCCGTTTGAAGTAGGGCGGAAAATTCCAGTTGAATTAGGTCGCCACCAAATACGCAAATCAATGGATTCAATATTGTTATGTAGTGAAAAAACAAGAGTTAACCTTTTTGAATCACATTCTTCACCGCCATTGATAGCCACTCCCCAGGAATTTGTTACAGATGATGAAATATAATTTGCTTTTATCCATGTGTTAACTTCATCAAATACGCGGCTTAATTCTTCACATGATAGGAATAAGAGTCTGTTATGGGGATGAGATGAATCAGTGCAGGTAAAGTAACGGTCACCACTCGACTTACGATGGAAAGTTAAATTTACAATATTTTTAGGATGAGATACCTTCCATGCTATAATATCGTTTACAAATTTATTATTCACAAGAGAAACCATCTTGATAGTTTAATGTCAGACGTTCAACTAATGATGAGCTTCAGCTATCCCTCTTTTAAGAAGAATGTAAGCCTCTCTCTCTCACAATAACAAAAGATGATGCAACAAACCGGTTTATACATAGCTAACCCTAAAACTGTAGCCCTAACAAGAATGAAGGGGCGTGGCTTATAACTATTGCGTAATGTTATGTTTTTTTCTTATCCCTAATGGATTTCTCTTGTAATATAGCCTTAGGCTTACATTTTTAACCATTCCCGACTTACACTTATCTTTTTTCGTAATTTCTTTGCGCTAGGGTAAGGTTGTTTGTTGTTATTTCGTTTTCTGAATAACCCTAAAGATGAAGGTGTTGATATCACACCAGGTGAAGAGCCTGAAGCTATAGCCTTAGGTGTAGAATACACGTTTTCTACATCAGCTAAGCGATCCATATTTAATATTAAACTTTTTGGAAAATTAATGGTTCTTAATTTTTGTTTTATTATATTCCATCCTATAACTGGATTTCTTTTCCAATTGCGAACAAGATCCGAAACCAAATCCACGATATTTGATCCTATAATGGGACTGCCATCTATCACAATCTGACCTGTAGTGTCCCAATTAATTTGCCCTTTTAATGTATTATATAACGCTAAACCTTTATTTTTTATTGTAGGAGGTAGACTGGTTTCTAAAATGTTTTTAAAATCCTTATTACCTTCTGTTTCTTCATGCTCGTTTGTAGACACTGATGTATTATCAATGGTGTATTTTTCTTTCAATTCTATTAATTTTTGTAATACCTCTTGATATTTAACTCTTTTATCATGAATGTTCATATGTGAATTTAAAATTTGACTGAGTTCGTTTTCGATACTTGACATTTGCTGTAGTTTAGGATCATATAAAGCAATAGGTTGAGTCTGTTGTTGTTGATGTTGTTGCTGTTGTTGTTGATATGTATTATTATTATTATTATTCATTTTTTCGTAATCAGAGAAGGGTATAATAGCAACTTTCTTCATTATTATTAGTTTTAACCACCCAGCAATTTGGATAGAACAGGGCCTACAATAGAAAATAACAAGGGTAGGAATACACCACTTCCTTTCAACAGTAATTTCTTTTTTTTCGCAAAATTCTTCTTTTTAATTTTACGAGTAAGTTTTTTAATGATGTTACTATGTCGACGTAGCTTTTGTTTCTGATGTTCTTTTATGGGCACGTTATTATTTATAAGATTAAGACACACTTCGCATATACATCGAGCGAAAGCTGAATTTTGTAGATGTTTGGTTTTTTCAGCTTTACTAAGTTTCCTATAATTTTTTATAATGGGTAAATATTTTTTCACTAACTTGCTCATTTTTATTCAGGAATGTAAACAGTTTCAGTTTCTGTAGGTAGGATGTTTGTACGTAACAATACTCTATGTGTGTTCTTAGGATGAAGATCACATACTAAATAACCATGAGGTACAGATGTAACTTCCTTATATACCTTTAAAAATTCTTTTCTTTGATTCGGGAACATTTGAGTGGCTAATACATTAATCTGACTTACGTCTCTTCTTTGACCAAACAATATTAAATATTGAGTATTTAAAGACACGTCTCTCATATACTTATTCTGATGGAAGATGTTCTGTGTTATAAAAAACACAGTGACGTTTAAATGATGAGAGTAAACAGTGAAAGTTTCAGCTATATCTTCATTCAGTTTATGCATCAGATCATCAAGGATTATAACTTTATGACCCTGAATATTTTCTAGAGTTTTGACATCATATACACCTTCATGAAACTGTATTATATCTTTATACTCATTAAATTTTTCTTGATAAACATTATAGCACCAAATAATTTTAACTGGATATTGTTCGAATAGTTCAGGGAATTTTAAAAATTTTAATAACGCAAACGTTTTACCTGATCCTGTTGGACCACACACGAGAGATGTACATGGTGATCGGAAGATGAATTTTTGTAACATGTGCATCTTGATGTTAGCTGTACGTTAATGACACAAAACATTAATACATACACCTCTATATACATATATACAGCTGTTAGGGGCGGGGCTTGTTGGGATTGCGCAATATTTCTTCACAGGGGTATATTTAAATGGTGACTGAGGGAGGATGGGATAGTTATAGACGGTGAGCCAACTTGTGAGCATCTAGGTGTGTATGTAAGGATGATATGAGTCAGAATAATAATAATCACACACACACACACACACACAATAATAATAATAATATTTTTTCTTATTACAGAACTTGTGCAGTCGAAAACGAAAATATGTCTATCTTCAACGTGTTTAGTACAGGAAGAATGCAGAACTTGATGAAAATGCTTGCTGTAAGTTTTACAAGTTTTTTAATTTTAATTATACAAAATTTAATTTTTCAGATTTTATTATACAAAAGTATAAACGGTAATTTACAAATTTTACAAAAGTTAATTTTCGGATTTTATTATAAAAAGTTAATTGTTGTTTTAAAAAGTTTATTTTATTTTTTTTCTAAAAAGTTTTATTTTTTTAAATTTTATTATCAAAGATTAATTTTTTAAAAGTTTTATTATATTTATTTTGTATTATTACAGTTCCGTCCGTTCTGTTATATCAATGGTAGCGATGCTGGTGGTGGGGCAAATGGATCAAATGATAAAGCTAATGATGGAAAGCATGATGCTGGTCTCAACGGTACCCCTCAAGAACAACAACAACAACAACAACATGATGGATCTGTAGAGGGTGGTAATGGTGAACCTGTTACTGTTCGTAAGAAGAAGCAGCCAAAACGTCGTTTGGTTGAACCTAGAGCTAGCATGACCAATACTGCAGAGGCTGAAAGACGAGCAATCGTCAATCGACAGCTTGTTAGGACAGGACGTTGGGTTCCTGATGCAGGAGCAGGAGGTTCCTCATCGTCATCGTCCGCAACGTTACCGGTGGCCCCCTCTACCTCAAACAATACTGATGGAATGATTGATGGTGCTGCTGCTGCTGCTGCTGCTCCTGTTGAATCCCTACAAGATATGGATGTTGATACAGCTGATGACTCCACATGTGACACGGCTGCCGATGGATCACGTAGAGGGGTAGGTGTATTCTTTATTATTATTATTATTATTATTATTATTATTATTATTATAGCTCTATAAAGTATATATTTATTATTTTTCAGCTTTTAGGATTATCGTTGTAGAGTATATATATAGTATATATATATATATATATATATAGCAGAGTATATATATATATATATATATATATATATATATATATATATATATATATATATATATATATATATATATATATATATATATATATATATATATATATATTATTTCTAGTTATGAATTAACCCAATTTTATATAACCATCTTTCATATTATTGTTATTATTATTATTATTATTATTAGTATTCTTCTTCTTCTTCTTCTTCTTTCTTCTTCTTCTTCTTCTTCTTCTTCTTTCTTTTCTTCCTTCTTTCTTCTTTTCTTCTTCTTCTTCTTCTTCTTTCTTCTTTCTTTCTTCTTCTTTCTTCCTTCTCCTCTTTCTTCTTCTTCTTCTTTCTTCTTTCTTCTTCTTCTTCTTCTTCTTCTTCTTCTTCTTCTTCTTCTTCTTCTTCTTTCTTCCTTCTTCTTATTATTATTATTATTATTATCATCATTATTATAATATATATAAGAGAAGTAGAGCAGTTAAGACTTATATATTGTTGGATATGTATATACTATATATATATATAGTTATACTAAGTTGTTATTAATATATTATGTTGTGCTATAGCATATATATATATATATATATATATATATATACTTTACACTCATGTGAGCTATTTATTTATCTTATGTTCTCTTTTTAACAGAAAAAGCGGAAGAATGAGGACTTCACAGCCGAGTTCATTGATATGAAGAGAGTTGGGTATGGTAGAAAGTCAGGGATTCTAGATATCCACAAATATCGAATAAGAGTCATTGAAGATAGAGTGTTTAATCAAGGGCTTGATATTTCCGATGCCTTTAGTCGTGTTATCCTAGATATAATCACCCATTTAAGAGGTCAAATCAAATATAATGAGTATGAGGTACGATTCACCTTTACATTCAACGATGGGGTGAATGAGAGCGACGTAAACATCCCGCCTAAAAAATAGCAATGCACGACGACATTGCACTTCATCTCTGTGAACGACTTGAAGCAGCTTTCCAATCGGGAGACCAATACACGTTTTCCGATTTTATTATAGAGGTCAAGGTGGTTCACAACCCTGAAGGTAACGGTATAATTATCCCCACAAATGCAAACTTTTATAAAACAAGTAAACTTATTAGGTGTCATTTATTTAGAACAGAACGACATAGAATAAATAAAAAGAGAGTTACTATTAAAATCGATGATACAGTAGGTTGTGGGTTTAAAGCAATAGCATTGGCTCAACTGTATAATGAAAAGAAAGAGGCTCATGATATTAAACCTAAAGACCCAAAAGATAAGGGATTTGGTCATCAGATCAAGCCGAAAGATGTGAAAGATAGGGGTGAGAAAATAGCTAAAGACTGTGGATTAGATTTTGCTAGCCCGCTAGGGTCAGATAAATTCGCTATTATAGAGAGGACATTAGATTGTCGTATTTTTGTTTATAGTAATGAAGGGGAAAGAAAGTTCAGTGTGGTACATAAACCCACAGAAAACGACCGAGATAAAGTTTTATATGTCCTAGGTTATGATAGAGTGAAAGAACACTATTTCTATGTTCCTAATGACGTAGTACGTTTAACCATTGAGGGTCTCGGTAACAGAAATATCAGGGGGGATGTTTTTTGTACGAAATGCTATAGCTTTGTAGATAATATGTTCCATCATTGGGACCACGAATGTGAGTATTATAATTGTAAACAATGCATGAAGTATGAATGTCGAGGAAAACTTATCGTGGGTGGGGCTCTACATTACTGTGGGTGCAATCGTAACTTTTACGATGCAGCATGTTTAGAAAATCATAAGGATATATGCGGAAAAATTTATATATGTAAAGACTGTGACACACTAATAATACCTGATAAACGGAATCGAACACAGCATAAATGTAAGGAAATGTTTTGTAATGTATGTTATGAGACCTATAACCCTGAGGATGGGAAGCATAAATGCTATATGAAACCTATAGAAATTAAGGATGACGGGGTGAAGAAAAACAATACATACACTTTCTACTATGACATCGAAACATATCAACATAATCCTCAGATTAACCCTGAAACTAATAATGAACTGATAGATATGGTCCCTTATCTTCTTGTGAGTATGATTGTGTGTTATGAATGTAGTAAAGAAGAATTAACGAATTGTAAGAGTTGCAAGACGAAACGAAAAGAAGTTTTTTATTTAAATGAAAATGCTACAAATGAGTATGAAAAATGTCCTGTAGATCAGTTTATAAATTATATTGCAGCATTTGCTAAAGCTCATCCAAAAGACTCCATCGTTGTGGCAGCACACAACGGTGGACGTTTCGATACGCAGTTCGTGTACAATAGACTGCTGGGAAGACCTGAAGGTGATGCTATTAATGGTAATCCCCTTAAACGAGGAACAAAGATCATTTCAATGACAGCGTATAACAATATTGAATTTAAAGATACAATTAACTATATGCCCTGTGCTTTAAAATCCTTGCCTAAATGTATGGGTCTTGATGGGGATCTAGTTAAGGGTTTCTTTCCTTACAAGTTTCTCACACATAACAATCTTGATTATGTAGGTCCTATTCCTTCTCAGGATATGTTCGAGATTGATAGAATGAATGATGATGAGAAAAAAGAGTTTACAAAATGGTATGCGACATTCGCGGGGCGCATGTATGATATTAAGGCTGAATGTACAAAATATTGTGTACAAGATGTAGATATTTTACGCCGTAGTTTTGAAGCTTTTCGTAAAATGTTTAGAGACATGTTTAAAAT
>JABUQX010021725.1:25000-27500 GCA_015478945.1 Trachelipus rathkii
TAGTTCGGCAGATGATACAAAAAAAATAATTACTTTTCAAAATTTTTAGCTTCACCTCTAAAAATATTTATTTTTATTTGTACTTTCGTTTGATATACACTACATTTACTAATTTACCCTATTAGCGTATAGACGTTAAGTAACTTTAACACACACACACACACACACACACACACACACACACACACACACACACACATATATATATATATATATATATATATATATATATATATATATATATATATATATATATATATATATATATATATATTATATATATATATATATATATATATATAAAGTAGGATACTCAGTATCTCGTCTGCCTTGCATTTGTAGTATAACATAACTTAGACTAGGGGGAAGTATATTGCAGAACTACTATATCTCAGATTTTTATATAAATCACAGCATAGACTAAAAAAAATTATAATGAAAAGTAAAAAGAGAACAAAAATGGGTTGACGTCTTTAGGAAAAAAAGTTACAGCCTCTCAAAGTTTTGCAAACTCCCATAGGCTTTTCTTATACGCGAACTGACCGGAACGCCATTTTCTCGCACTTTACGAAGTAGGCGACTATACAAAGCGCGAGGGAATGGAAGAATATAGCCAACGGATATTTTACGAAACCATGGTGTAAAAAGCGATCTTTAAAAAAATTGAACAAATTTTTTTTTTAATTTAAAATATGAAATATAATTTATATGAAATATTAAAAAAAAAAATAAAATAAAAGTTAAAATATATATATATATATATATATATATATATATATATATATATATAATATATATATATATATATATATATATATATATATAAAATTTATATATATATATATATATATATATATATATATATATATATTATATATATATATATCGTATTCTATAAGATATATATATATATACTATAATAATATTAATATATATATATATCAATATACTATTATATAATATTATATATTATATATAATATTATATTATATATATATAGATGTATATATATAATATATATATATATATATATAGGAATCTTTTTCTGTTTTACGACTCGTCAGTTTTGAATTTTTTTTTAATTTTTTTTATATCTTTCTAGTATATGATCCTAGCAATCAATTTCAGTGGTAACGAGATGATTCAAAATATATAGGACCTTTTCCGTTTTACGACTTCCGTCGTTTTTATTTTTTTTTTTTTTTTTTTTTTTTTAAACTAAAGGATACCCCACGGGTAAACCGAAAGATGGCAGGAGTCGGGGTCTCTCCGCCTTCCGGGGAACGAAAAGGTAGGACTATTTCCCCCTCCGGGGAGGGTCTCCGGAACCCGCTCTTTGTATGTTTGGGTGTCGCGGGGGTTCTCCGCCCCTCCCACAGGGTATGGAAAACGTTCCCCCTTCTGTCCCCGTCGGCTCGAGCCCCCTAAATTTTTTTTTTTTTTTTTTGCAGTGTTTTTTTTTATTAATTTTTTTTACATTTTTGTAATAAGCTTTATACCTTGATTCCAAATATGTAATTTTTATTTCTGCTAAGTGTTGTACTTTCGAGATATTTCATATAGAAAAAAAAATATATATAGGCCTTATTTTTTTTTTTTTTTTTTTTTTACATTTTAGTAATAGCCATAATACCACTGGATTCAAATATGTATATGGTTTTCTGTAGTGTAAGTGACTTTTTCGATGATATTTCATTTTTGAAAAAATATTAACAAATGTGATTTTTTAAAATTATTTAAGAATACTTCGAACTTTTGAATCAAGTCCGTTACTGAAATTTATTGTTGGTATCATATAGTAGCAATAATAATTTAAAAAAAACAAAAAAAATTAAAACTGACGGAGTCGTAAAACAGAATAGGACCTATATATATATATTATATATATATATAATATTATAATATATATATATATATAAATTATATTAATATATTATACTATATATATTTATATTATATATATATATATATTATATAATAAAGGATAGCCAAAGCATCAAGGTTAGACTTACGTTTACGGCAACGTAGATCAATATAGGTTATTTTTAGGCCTACGGCATCTACGATCCATATTGGTTACGTTTAAGGTCTTGGCCGACGATCTATTAGGTTAGGTTATTTTGGTCTACGGCTTCGACGATCCATAGGTTATGTTTGTTTAGGACCTTCCAGTTCAGGTTATTTATAAATTTGGTTAGGTATACACATAAACCCGTGTATATTTAACAAATCTTATCATAACCTAAAGTCCTGAACCATGAAGGTCCTAAACCGAAACCTAACCTATATGGATCGTCGATGTCGTTTACCTAAACCTATCATAGATGGATCTACGTTGCCGTAAACGTAAGCCTAACATATATGGGTTAATTTCCTTATATAATATTTATATATATATTATAACTATATATATATATATAATATATACTATATAATATTATATATAATATTATATATTATATATATATATACTATATATATTATAATATATTATATATAT
>JABUQX010021725.1:32500-37500 GCA_015478945.1 Trachelipus rathkii
TTCTACTTAACTATTCTGTATATTATATATATTATTATATATATATATATATAATAATATATTATATATTAATATATATATATTATATATATTATTACTTATATATATATATTATATTATATAATATATATTATTAGCGGAAGACGTGCGGACGTGCTGCAAATAATTAATTTGCTGATAATTTTTAAATGTAATATTATTTGAATATAGGGCAAAGATCAGAGGAAGCTTTTAAAATCAACAAAGGACAACTGCTAAAAGAAAAATTTCTATATTTATTATAAGGCAGACCGGAGGCTCTCTAAAAATGATGTTAAATTATGCTCAACCATGGACAGCTCCGTAGATTTCATAATAAAATGGTCTAAATTAATTTGGGAAAGAATTATGACGCTTTGTGGTTCCATGATTCTTTCTTTTGCTTCGGCGAATCACTTTTACGTCAAAATGTCCTCAGAGATATCCAATAGAAACTTATGGAAAAATTATAATGTTGCTTTCTTTTTTTTTTTGGTTAGTATTGAATTCTACAAAATAAAGTTTGCTAAATTCAGTATTTCTATTAACGTTGGAAAACTATATTAATTTCACTGTCCCTGTGATTCAAAGTTTTTCTGTCTCATTATAACTACTAGTACTTTAAAGATGAAAGCAAAAGAAATCGAGTTGATATTTATCATACATCAATACCTACATAAACCGTTAATATTATTTGTTTTTATATTTTATGGAAGGAAGCGCGAAAGGTTAGAATGAGATAAGGGGAATCTGCTTAGAATAATGAATAGGGATGGTGCTTTTGTAACGATTGAAATGGATGTGAGGGGAGTTGTGGACAAGAACACTTCGAAATCTGCACAATATTATCAGTAATGATGAGGTGTTAGTGAATATGTGTGGTTTTTGGTGCAGAAGGATGTATTTTGGGGATGAGGTTATTAGTAGGAAGGAGGTAATGGGTAGAGGAGAAAGTTGAAGATGGTAAATCTGCAGTATATGATGAATTTAATGTGAAATGATCAAGAACGGGAGCGAGATGGTGATTGATTTGGATTTGGAATTGTGTAATAAAGCGTTTATGGAGGGTATATTCCAGGGATTGGAGGGAGGCGGGTATAGTACCTTATATAGGGTAGGGAGAAGGGGAATTGTAGAAATTAAAAGGGGAATAAGTTTATTGATGTTGTAGGAAGGTATATGCTCGTATTTTGGTTGAAGAGTGCGTCGAGTGACTTGAGGGACTGGTTGGTGAAGAATCAGGTGCGTTTAGTGTGGTAGATGGATTGTGGGATCAATATTTTAAATTGAAACAAATGATTGAGAAAATGAGGGAAATAGAATAAATTATATTTAGGTTTTGTGGATACAAGAGGCGTATGATAGAGTTAATATGGAAGCTTTATGGCAGGTGTTAGTGATATTGGTGTTGGTGGTAGGCCTTCTGAATGGAATCAAAGAATGTATGACGATAGTGAAGCGTGTATAAAAATAAATGGTGTCAATGTGATTGGTTTAGGATTAATAGGGAGTGAGACAGGGTAGTGTTATTCTCCTTGGTTATTCAATATGTGTATATGGATGGGGTTATGAAAGATTCGAGGTGGGATGGCAGGAAATGGTGTTAAGAATGATGGAGAATGGAGAGGGGTGGAGGGTGCCCTACCTAGCGGATGGAATTTGGTTTTTGTGTGGTCTGAAGAGAGTTTGAGAGATTGGTAGAGAGATTTGGCAAGTTAAAAGGAGGGGTTTGAAAAGTAAGCGTAGATAAGAGTAAGGTATGGTTGTGAGTGAAGAAAGTCCTCAGTGTGAAGTATATGTTAGATGGTGAGCAGCCTGAGCAAGTGTCTGAGTTTAAATTTTAGGGTATAGTGTTGGATGAGAAGGCGAAAGATATGCGAGTGTAAGTAGGAAAGTTTGTGATGCAGGAAGGTTGCTGGTTAATTAAATCGTTGGTGAATGTAAGGGACTAAGTCTTGAGTGCGCTCGAGTTACATGAGGGTATGTTTTACCTGTGTTTTGTATGGTAGTGAGACTATGGTCTGGAATATAGAAGTTAGATTAAGTTAATGTGTTCAGCATGAACAATCTTAGGGGCATGCTAGTAGTGAAGAAGAATTAATAAATGAGGAATGAACGTATTAGATGAGTTGTGTGGTGTTAAGAAAGGGGTAAATGAGAATAAATGAAAATGTATGTTTGAGATGGTTTGGTCAATGTGGAAAGGATGATAGTCGGTTGGTTAAGCGGAATGTATAGTGGAGAGTGTGTTGGGAACCGACCGGCTGGGAGAAAGAAGAAAAAGTGGATCACGATGTCTGAGGAGAGAATGTGATTTGGCAGAGGCGAGAATAAGGTGCATGATAGAGAGAATGGGGGTTTTGTATGGGGGCAAATGGTTGTGGCCACCATGGGCAGGGGATGACACTTACTATTGACGTTTACCATAGTGAGGGCGTCCCGGTCCATGTGCTCTAGGGTGGATTTTCTGTCTGTGACGAGTCTCTAATTAATGGTAGCGAGGGGGCGGTAGGTTGGGCTTTCTAAGGGTATCTTTTCTTTGACTTTATCACGTTCCCTCTACAAATTTTTGTTTTCCAGTGTTAATATATATATATATATATAATTATATATATATATATATCATATATATATAATATATATATATATATATTATATATATATATTTTATATATATATATTATTTATATATATGATATTTATATATAATATATATAATTATATTTAAATATACAATATATATATATAAATTCCTTACTAATATAATTTTTTATAGCTTCGTTTTGAGAAAATTTATCAACGATCTGCGAATCCGAATTATGATTTGTCCTTCAATTTATTCCCGGATTCTAGTTTGCATTGCATGCGAAATCTTAAATTCATACGAATTTGGTTTTCTGATTCGTTAAATTTGAGAAGCATTGATTCGGATTTGTTGCACTATCTATATCTGCGAAGATAGATGCGGTTAACGGTTTTTTCTTTAATACTACTCTTAACACACACAACTTTAAACTTAATGGAAAGCAGATCTATACTCCGATGCTTGTAAACAGCACCTTAATTACCCATCTTGGGCAAGAGGAAGGGTAAAGAAGAGAAAGAAAGAAAATTAGAACAATTGGTTAATTTTCTATAACATTAAGCAAAGGTTAAAAAATTTACTTATCTTAAAATAATATTACAAATAAAAACTAAAAAGAAAATTCCGTGCCTTCTTCACTTCTTATGCTAGAGTTTTGCTCTGTTGAGTCACGTAATACTTATGACTGAAGTGCAAGATCCCGGATCTCAGCATTTTTAAAAACCTTTTGTTATCATCGCGTACTCTACTCTATTACCATATATATATACATATATATATATATATATATATATATATATATTATATATAATATATATAGTATATATATATATATATATTTTATATAATATATATATATTAATATATAATTATTATATTATATAATTTATCTTTCCTCTTGCATTCCCTAACTGGGGTAGGTGTTTAACTGCACGAGAATCAACCCGAGGCATGCATGAGCAGTTCTAGGGTATAAATAAGTAGTAGCTGGACCAAACAGCTAACCACTATAGACAGAAACTGTTATTTTGAAGGAAGAGGATATATATATTATATATATATATTATATACTATATATATATATATATATATATATTATATATATATATATATATATAATATATATATATATATTATAATATATATTAATATTTCTACCATATATATATATATATTATATATATATATATATATATATATATATATATATATATATATATATATTATATATTTTTATATATATATTTATATATATATATTTTTTTTTATTTTTATATTTTATATGATATTCTATGCAGTTTAATCGAATTATATTTACTTTTATTTAAGGTTTTTATTTTGTATCTTAATTTCTTTTGTGACTTTAAAAATTGAAATTAAATTATATCTCTGAAGTTGTTTTTTTTTTTTCTTCTTTTTTTTTTTTTTGTTTCTTACACTGTACGTTGAGATTATTATGATCAATTATATTGACGTAATTAGTTTGTTTTTCTGGGGGGGGGGGGAGCATGACCCCTTTATCTGAGAGTATCAGCAAGACATGATTTTTATTGACTAAACACATTTCTGTGTGTGGGGGGGGGGGGGAGGCAGGCTCCCCTGGACCCTCCCTAGTTATGTCTATGAATTCAATTGCACCATTAATCAAAATTCATTACTAAAAGGAGTGACTAAATAGCTACTTAAAAAGTTCAACTTGCAAAATAATTTGGTCACATGCATGTAATTAAACAGTAAACACACCTAATAACAGAAATAGTTTAGCAGTGGATCAACGGATTTTTAAATTCAAACCCTACGGGCATTGCCCTATTCAATAAGTGGAACTTTCGAGAAAGTTTCTTCCTAGGATCCGCATGAGCAATCGGACCAGCGTCTTCAAACATGTGAGTCAATCGCTCAACCGTTAAGCCAGAGAAAGAATAAATAAGACCCAATAAGGTTTCCACTCTATCCTTCTAGCTGGAAGTTAAAATTGGGTCTTCACGATGCATTCCAGCTTATGCGATAATGTTTCATTCGAATGAGTTAAATTATTATCATACAATTTACGAATACACTGAATTTATTTTTTTCGATTGAAGCAAAAATAAATAGGAAAAGTTTTACAAATATCCTTGCTGATGTAATGATTGGCAGATGCGATTTAAAATTGTCATTGAAGGGTCAAGTTTAATTTTGAACATTGGAAGGAAATATTAACACTGCATATTTAGAACCCTTCTTATAAGTAAGTTTAACTGAAAGATCTGCAACATCGTTCGATAATAGTTGACTTTAGCGTAGTCTAAAAAAAACGATATTTTTTTAAAAGTAATCTATGAACTCTGTCACATGTTGTTAATAAAAAAAAGTTGCCACATTTACGATATATTTATATGCAACCTTATTCGGTGTT
>JABUQX010021725.1:47500-62389 GCA_015478945.1 Trachelipus rathkii
GAAAATCTAAGACCTAGTGGTATAAATGTTTATTTTTTTTTGCATGATATGTCCTGGAATGCTCCATATATATATATATATATATATATATATTTCCGCTATCACTCAAAAAGCTCTCCTCCTCTCTCCTTCCTCCTCTCCTCCTCTCCTCACTCTTTCTCTTTGATCAGGCCAGGTGAAATAGACCCATGCCTCTTCAGAGGGGTGGTCAGGTCCATCATCCATCTTCCTCATTTATAGCCACGGTAGTACCTAAGTTTATTTAGATCATATTTAATTCTAGAAAGTTTTTTATATTTTTAAAATGTTAGAAATTAGGGTACAAAATTTCCTTCAATAGAACTTCACTTTTTTTTGAAAAAATGTGAGTTTTAACTTAGTTATAAAATGAAATTGTGGATCGATTTTAATTATTTTTCAGTGGATACACTCTTGAGTATGTTAGCTTTTAAACTGGCAAAGTAAATTGAATCCAAGCGGTATTAGTGGCAAAAAAAAAAAGCGGTTGCCCTAGCGGTCGATTCACCCCGCCCGTAAGAATTGATGGGGGGGGGTGGCTCGGACCACGATGTATAGATGTATTTCACATTATTATTATTGACATTTTATTACATATAATTAAATTAATTTAAATGTAATAAAGTTACTTATATTAAGTGAAAATTTTTAAAATGAAATTTTAATAAAAAAGCGAGTTCAAAAAGTGTCAAAATTTTTTTGCGTAGGAGAGAGGGGTGAATCGGACCACCTTATTTATATTATTATTTTATTTATCATTATTGACATTTTTATTACTTATTCCCAATTTTAATATGATAAATAATTATTATATTAGTAAAAGTAAAATATAAATTGAAATTATACGTAAAAGACGAATTTAAACAGATGGTCCGGTCATATCAATAATGATCGGCTTACTTCACCCTCCGCGGTCCAGGCTGACTCGGCGTTGGTAAACTTTAAAACATTATTAGAATTACATTATTATTTTTTTTGTGTGCTTATGCCCGACTATAGGGCGTGATTTCACAAAAAAAAATTTCAAAAGTGCATTAGGGGAGAGTCAGGGAGACCAAGTTATACCTAAAGTGGTCCCGACGCCACCCACTTGACATATATATATATATATATATATATTCTCTCTCTCTCTCTTCCATCTTCCATTCCATTCCTGTCTTGGGTCTTTCTTCCATCTTCTTTCTTTATTTATTCAGTTTCCTCATTATATTCATTATATTTCCTTCATCCATATATATATATATATATATATATATATATATATATATTTATATATATATAAATATATATATATATATGTTCATCTCAATCTACTGTCTAGAGTGAGATGGTAAAGACATCAGCAAATTCCATCCATATACTGTGTCATCTCTATATATATATATACTCTTTCTCTCATATATATATATATATATATATATATACTCACTATATATATATATATATATATATATATATATATATATATATACTCCTCTCTCTATAATATACTATTATATATATATATAATATACTGTATATATAATATGTATATATGTATATGTATGAATATATATATGTATATGTTCCTCATGTATAAATGTACAAGTGTATTCCTCTGTCTTTGTGCTTTTGTTTGTTTGCCTGGTTGTGTGTGTGTGTGTGTGTGTGTGTGTGTGTGTGTGTGCTGAACAATATTAATGTGTGTGTGTGTGTGTGTGTGTGTGACTGCTTATCTCTATACTCTCTATATATATATATATACTAGTATATACTCATATATATATATATATATATATATATATATATATATATATATATGCTGCTGCTTATCACTATATATACTATATATATATATACTGGTATATATATATATATATATATATATATATATATATATATATATATATATATATATATATATATATATATATATATATATATATATATATATATATATATATATATATATATATAGTTTTTATTAATGATTCAGCCACGAAAAGTGTTTTATATGGCAGTTGATGGTGTTGCCCCAAGAGCTAAAATGAATCAGCAAAGAGGAAGAAGGTAGGTTTTTTTTTTGTTTTTTTTTTCTTATTGTCTTAGAAGCTTTGTTTGATTGGTCTTAGTGTTTTAAATGTTCATTTCTGACAATTCAAATAAATAACCCTAAAAATTGTTTGGTCCTATTTTCAAATACAATGTAATTTTTAGTTTTTAATCTGAGGAGCTTTTAAAATATTTGCAATTATTATTTTTTAATTTGTTTTATAAAATGCACTAAGCATTAAGCAAGACAAAGTGTATTTTTGTTCTAATGTTTTGAATAAGTTTGGGGTGAAAATTAATCGAATCCATTACTTTTCAGTTTTGCTCTGTCCGTGAAATATTCAGTATTTATTTAGATATTAATAAATTAACATTTATTTAATTTTTAAAATTTTTTTTTTTATTTTTTATTTTTTACAAAAATTAAAGCACTTCCAAAAGATATTTATTAGGTTATAGGTATGTTTTTTTTTTTCTAGTTTCTTCTCAAATAAAAATTCAAATATTTTTCAAATTTCGCATTTAATATTATTCAACATCAATTTGGTATATTTTCTTGGAATGAAAATCTCTTTAACTCTTTAATATCTGAAGAGATTATTTTTAATTCTTTAATTGAAATCTGAAATAATATGCATTTACTAGTTCTTAGATTTGCATTAAAATTAAATTGGAATTGTCAATTCACAAATAGCTGATTTGTGACCTTTATTATTGAGTTTTGGACATTGGAATAAATGGTTATTAATACACTGAACTAAGATTTCAAAAAGTTTTAACTCACATTGGGAATACTTTAATCTTTGTCTACCATTCTATTTTTTATGTACTTCTTATGGTAGGCACACAGTTTCATTTAAAAATTTGATCAGAATTTATGAAGTATAATTAAATAAGCTTTATTCCACTTTGGAAATTTATCAAATGGAAAAGAAATTAGTTATTGAAAGATATTTTTATTATTTTAAAAGAAAAGAGCATTAGTGTGTATTCATTTTTCTGTAGGCCCTAGTGCAGTTTGTTTTATATAGGTATATATAATCTGGAGGAAAAAGTTTAAACCATTTTCATACAATTTTTTTTCAAAATATTATACTATAAAATTGAAGAGTTAGTGAGGCATAAAAATTTAATCCTTTCAAAAAAACTACCTCTTATCACATTCTTAAAGTAAATGTAGAAATACTAATCATTTTGTAAGATCAGTTGTGTCTTCATGGCAAAGTTTGTTAGTTTTATTTGATTTTCTTTTGTGGTAAATAATACTAAAATAAGAGAGATGTTTAGATTTTGTTTGCCGAATTTAGTACTTTCAGTTTGTTTGGAATATTTCCAAAAGGATTTTGACAAATGACAAATATGCAGAAAATGTAATACTACATTCATTATCTTCTGATAGGTTTCGATCAGCGCGAGAGGCTGAAGAAAATGAAAAGAAAGCTCTATCAAAAGGAGAGGTTCTTCCTAAGGAGGCAAGATTTGACTCTAATTGTATTACTCCGGGAACTGATTTCATGACAATGCTTGATTCACAGTTGCAGTATTTTGTCACATCAAAAATCTCATCTGACAAACTTTGGCAAAATTGTTCTGTCATATATTCTAGTCACAAGGTTTGTAGCTATTTTTTATTTATTTTTTTAAACTTATCCTACTACCCCAAATTGCCGTCGCAAAAGGTTTTTTACAATGTATAAAAAAATTTTTTTAACTGTGTTTCAAAAATACATGATATTTTAATGATGGATCCATATGTACATATTAAAAAATTGGAGGCAGAATTGTTTAAGGGTATTCTTGACTAATTTTTGAAAACTTTTGACCAAAATTGGTTGTACTTATTTCAGTACTGTATGATCTGTTTCGTATTTGAGTTGATGTGAGTAGTAGTAGGGATGTAATTTGAAATTAATTATTCAACTCTGGACTCAAGAGTTGCTAATTTTAATTTTGCAACTCCTTGCAATAATATATTCCAGATTGTTAGAAAAGGTAAATTTAATCATTTAATTCTTTTTTTAATCTTACATACTGGTAATTATACAGTATGTAAGATTATATGAAGAGGTAAGCCACTAGCCATGTTTTTAAATGTCCTCTTGCTATTAAATTATCATTAACCAAGTCATATATTTGTTGAAACTCTTTCGTTGACCTCAGTAGTACGTATTGCCTTCATTGACCCTTTGCAATGAGGAAGCTCTTGTTGTTGGTGTGATTTTTCTATCCTCTTTGGACAAATTTGAGATGTGATCTTCATGCTGATACAGAAAGGCAGGTTGGATGTGAAATTCCCAGAAAGTACCTCCATTTTTTGGAAGGCTTGTTGATTTTGGGAGATAGATTTGGAGGATAGATCTCTTTGGTAACAAATCTTATAATTTACTCTTAAGGGAATGGTAAAGATATATCCCGTTTGCGATATTTAGTTGAATAGGAGTTATATTAATAACAATTGAGAATAATTTAAAGCAATTTTTACAACAGAATTGGTACAAAGATTCTTATCTTAAATATTATGATTTCAATTTTTATAACTTGTGAATTACTATCATTGACTTCAGATTGCGTATATTAGTTTTATATACAAATCTTAAGACAATAACCTTTCCATGTTATTAATAAAGTGAAAGCAAATCAAATTTTAACACTTAACAATCTACTATGAAATCTCGGCTGAAACTTGGCAAAACTGCCCTTTGCTAAACTACATATACTTTGGGAATTGAGGATACTATACTTTGTATGGGATACCGGATATCTGTAACTGTTGAAGAAATCCTTTTCGTAATTCTAGTCAATGTCCTATTCATAAGAGAAAGTAGATCAACATGAGAAAAAATTCAAACAAATTAACAAAATCATGGGTTTATGACCTAGAATAATTTATATTGCTTCGTATCATCTCTCCATTTCTTAATTTATTTCTGCAGCAAAATATATATATGTGTGGAGTTCTTAACTTGAAGGTTTGTTGTATTGGAGGGCAAGGGAATATAACTACCTTGTGTAAAAATAGCAAGGCCTTATAGTTCCTCTATATGGAACTTCTCCAAAACATCAAATTCAAATGCTTGATTAATATTATCTTCATTTGTTTTCTTAAATGTTTTTTTCTAGGTACAATAGGTTTTAATGTTCTAAGATATGGAGTGTTAATATTATACTATAATTATAATTACGTATATACTATATATAATAGAATCTCACACTCATAATAACTTGAGTACTCGGAGCGTGTACTGTATTAACTGAATCGATGGTCACCGCTAAGTGTAGTAGGTAAGTATATATAGTATATACTATATATATGAGTATCCTATGAGTCGGGGCCAAGGTTTATTCAGGCTGTATGGACGGTCCTACAAGGCGAGCGTGCGACCACCGGGCTCAAGAATGGTAAGTCTAGCGGTAGTGACGTTCTTGAGGACCTTAGATGGGGAGAGACTTTAGGTTATGTGTGGCTATTAATATGATAGGGCAGAAAAGGTTACTGAAGGCTATCAAATCAGGAGCGCTATAATGAGTTTTACTCAGGTAAGATAAAAGATTCACAATGGGCCAAAATAACGGTGTATGAGAGATAGACGAAGACGCCTAGTACAGTCACATATATAAGTGTGAGTATAGGCATATACTACCGTGTGTACGCAGACGTAGAGCCAGTGCATGAGCGAAATGTCACCCTCTAAGAAATAATATAAATACTATGTATAGTAGGTATATATATATATAGCGTCGAGGAATGTTAATGTTTTTCTTATATGTTTGACTGGGAGTGACTAGCATGGAGCCATTTATATGTCATCCTTCGTCTCCCGACTCACTCCCTAATAACCTTGTTTAGATATTATTTTTTGATATATGTGTGTAAAACAAAGGCCCTATTTTAGTGAAGCGCCTTAGTCACGAGTGTATAAGCCACTCCACAAAAAACCACTAAAGTAAAGTTAAGTAGATTTGAGGGTCCCTATGAAATGATAAAATGAAAGTTTTAAATTTGAGATGATTAGGAATAGGAACGAAGCTAACAAGTTGATTTGCACTCAAACAAGAGAGACGCGACCGATGTTCATGAGAGGAGTGAGGATTGGACAGGGACACTAGCGACTCATTTTGAGAGAGGGTAGGAATCGGACGCAGATTTCAAAAGACTGCTCATTAGTTTCACACTCTTTTTTACATATAAATCTTCCGAATTTTTTTCGATCATTTTTATTGAGTGTTTCTAACTAGTAATAAATACTCAAAATTATGTTTAGTTATCAGTCTGATTGAGAACGAACGTTCGTAATAAGTTAATAATCAATATGTACATATAAATAATATAAGGTGGTCCGATTCACCACTCTCCGCGTTACGCCGGAGGCGCGAGGCCGGACCGGAGCCGGAGCGAGGCCAGAGCCCAGAAAAGGCCAAAATGTCTCGTGACACAAGCTTCTGTGATGAATTGCTGGATATTCCGGTATGTCTGTGAGTGCAGCCGCGCCGTGAGAGTGAACACTAGTAGTCACTTGTTAGTCACTGTAGCGCTGTGAGAATGGTCTAGGATATAGCTTAATATAAGTAAGGAGGCTCGTGATTATAGATGGAGCTCTGTGATGATTATCTCAGAAATACATATTGAAATTATTCACAGTCAATATTGCAGTCCAGCATGGTCAATAATAATCTATGAGAACAGACAAAAATGGGTGGTCATTTTTATGATGTTTATGAACCTCTGCCATAGGATACCCACTCAGAATATGTAACTTCTCCATAGTTCCTACACGTCACGGTAATTTTGTACCGGCCGGCGCGTGTGAACTATTCGGCACACAAGTTTGTAGGTAGGGCTCGCCCAGCACGATAGACATTATTGGACACAATAACATAGAATATGGTGCATAAGAGAACTCGCAAGAATCTTAACTTGGCCACTTGTGCAGCTAGCTAACATGACTCGGGTGCATCGCCGAGCCTGGAAGAAATGATTAAAACATCGCCCGATCCAAGCAATTTTGTTCAATATGTGTTTTTATAACGGAAGTGTAAAAAACTCACATTTTTCCAAGAAGTGAAATTGTCTATTGGAAGGGCATTCTTTTTTAATATATACGATGGATAATAATTAAAATGATAAGGAATATGATACGTATCTGCTAGAAATTAGAAGAATGATCTATAATATAAATTCTGTCGTACTAAAGGAATCAAGCAAAAGCAAAAAGCGTTTCCCGGCTATTAAACTCCGCACGGACCACTTCTTTTTTTTTATTATTAATGCATGGAATGAGTTATTTTTATTTTTCGAGATCAGGATCGCAATCAACGCTCCTCCTGAAAGAGGGCGGGCCCGAGAGTCACTCTAACAATGATGTTGTTTAATCATTAAGGGATTAAAAATTAAACGGTCGAAGTGCACGCGAGCGCTATAAATATAGCCCATTACTTATTAGATCACCAATATTCCCTATAAAGTATGTATACAGCTTATATAGGCAACCATATATTTGTAAAGCTTATATATGGATCTCAATTAGGCTTATTATTTATATATCTCCCAGTATATTTTTTTAAAATAAACATATAAACATAACTATCTTACTATTTATATAAAATGGAAATTTTAGGTTATTAGCTTCAATTATATTATAGATAATACATTTGAAAGTGGTCACTTTGCGTAATATAGATATCATGTAAACCTGTAGCTTTAATATAATATATACTATTATTTAGGCATAATTGTATTTGATTGTTAAGGCTCTCTCTGCAATCTCTTATAAAATTATATGATCCTATTGTATGCCAAGCTTGCGTTATATTATTAATTAGAATTAAGTCCAAAGTTATTAGAGTTAAAAAGTTTCAACATCAAATACTAACTTTGAACAGGTACTAGAGCAAGATAGCGACATAACATTGACCATGAAGCAATTAATCGAGCTGAATTAGGAAAATAGCCGTATCATACACATGCCTTAGCTTTTGATTTACATAAGACTAAGTCCTGTTTATGCATGTTAAATGAAGTAGCAACGAATAAGTAACAGTAATTCGCGAAAGTGTGTATATGGTAGAAGTATGAGAAAGGCATTTCGATAATCTTTTTTTTTCCATTTTGAAATGTTACAGGGATAGGCGGTTTCATTGTATTACGTAGTAAAGGCACTGTGCCTGTTACTTTAGAGGTGTTTATGCTGGAAAGAACTTAAAGAAACAAATATTTTATAGTTATGAATTTATTTTTCAGCTGTGGCTTCACCACAAAAAAATGAAACTTTTAATTTAGTAAATACTCTGAGAACATTTTTATTACTTTTAAAACTATCTTATTATATTTTTATTGTCACAGGTATACTATATAGCTGTCTCTCTATACTCATATATATTTGGGGTACAAGAAAATAAATCCTAACTATATTATGTTACTCCTCTCAATCTGTTATTACTCAATCAAGTTTCTAGTCATTAAATAAAAATTGATTTATTCAACTCTATTGTATGATTTGTCAGAAGAGGCCTTAATTGTTGGAATTATTATTTACGATTTGGTGCAAATAGAGATATAAGGAGTAGTTTAAATACAAATCAATTAAAAAGTATCTTGATCAGAATAAATGCACGTCTTTTGATGTACTCTTAAAATAGATTTATTGCAATGAAATGATTTTAAACACAGATTATATAAAAAACAAATAATGAATTGATTGGTATTTATTATAAAGTATATAACACTTTCACTCATATTACTATTTAGGTCAGTGTATATGTATCAATAAGTGTTCTAATTTAACTACACTCTCACTAGGTGTGGTGTTTCTATTAGGTGGAGGGATAATTTGTAATATCAATATATGTTGTACTAGATCGTAAATACTAGTTGATATCGAGAGCCAATTCGGTTATTAAAAGGGGAAGCACTGTTTTAAATAAGCGTGAGACTGTGTTCAAAACGTATGTGGGAACTCATAATTTGAGATATAATGATTATATTAAAAATCAGTTAAATATTTAACAGAATATTTTATGGTTCTTTTATTTTGCTTGTTGATTAGATTTTCTCTCTGAAATTTATTGTTTAAAATAAAATAGATATTTATGACAGATAAATAACACTCCTATAATATGAATGTAAGATATCTTATATTACAATATATAGCCTGATATAAAAATTCATAATTAATACACTGGGGAAATATTGATTGAGGATTATATATAATAGGTTCAAAATAAGAAATATAAATTTACCTGATAAATAGTTTATATAAATATAAATAAAAAACTGGAAAAATTAGAATAAGTTTATAATTAATTAAATGATCAAAAATTATATTTATAACATTTATTATTGTTATAGTAGTAATATTATATACATGAATAAAAAGTAATAAGATATTTATTATACATCTAACTCTATAAAATTAGAAGTAGCTAGAAGAGTGGTAGCTTATAATTAAAATTCTAAATATTATAAAATGATATAAGCTATAATAACAATTCACGATTATGTAAACTTGATGGGATCTTAAATACCAATAATAGATGATATATATTGAAAATGGACGTAAGATAATACTTATTAAATTAGTTATATATATATATATTATATAATTTAATTATAATAATAAATTGATCATCTGTTGTAATTTAAGCTTATTTTATGAGATATGATGACAAGCATCAATATAGAATAGTAAATACCAATTAATTTGTATTATACATAAAAATGATATATTTTATAAAATAGCGATTTATATAGAAATTGATATTAAAACATTTATTCAAACATAATAATAATAAATATAATATTAAAATAAATGAAAGATCTAGCAATTTGTGATCCAATATTATAGCAGATAAAAATATATGATAAAGAAAATATAATAAAAAAAATTATATGAATGGGGGTCAATTCATTATTAAAAAAATAAAAGTAATAATTAAATTGCACTTAGAAACACAGTACGAATCAAATAATAACATCATTATAATCTATCTAGAGTATAATTTATGTATTTTATAATATATAATACGTACTTAACTAACCAATATCATATAAGACATTTAATTACTTATATAAATATTAAATATATCTGAAATGAAAATTTAAGGAAAAAATATATTTTAAGTATGTAAAATAAAATGTTTAAGAGTAGTGAAACTACGCTACAATATAAACATTAGAAAATATAATAATAATTGACATGTTGAATATATATAGTTATGTAAATATATGTGGTAGCCTATATAGTGTTGCCCACTTAATAATGTATTATATATATATAATGATATATCTTCATTAATCACATTGTATAGATTTGTAACATTTTAATATTTAATATTCCAATAATATATGTTTTATGTATCTCAGTAATTAGACATTTATAATAAAATATATTATTATAAATATTTATATTAAATATATAATGTAACTAAAATATTAATAATATATTATATATTAAATATATTAAAATTAATTAATAGCTATTCATAATGAATAATTAAAGGAACAGTTGGGAGGGTAACTTTTGAGACACCTGAATTCTTTTGGTTCTCATTCAACTCTATCCTCTTTGGCATAAAATTCTGAGAAAAGAAAATCTATCTAACCCTTCCAGATCTTAGCCTATGTATAAAATTTGTAATCTTTAAAAATATAAAAGCTTATGTTAAATTTAAATACTCTTGATTAATTTTTGGAGTCTCGTTTTCTTTTACAGTACCATAAACTTTTGGTGTTCAAAGCAAACTGGTGATATTCCACTAAATTAGAATCATTCAAACTAGGCACACCTTACCTCCATAACTACTGCTAAAAACATATCTAAATATTATATAATATTAATATAGTATAAATTATAAATATTAGTAAATTTATCAACATATATATAATATATAAATATTAATATATTAATATTAATAAATATAAATTATTAATCCTTACTTTCTATATATCCTTGAAATTATATATATAATTCATATTATATTATATTATAATAATATATATGAGCCACTTAAATTCACGATATAGGTGAATTTTATATAATAAAATATATAATCATAATATATATATTATATAAGATTATATAGATAATATTAATATATAAAATATAACTAATGTTGGTTGACCGAATACATTGCTGAAAAGGGTTGATGGTAAAACAGAATATTGGTTTTTTGTTTGATATGACTTATTATGTTAAATAATACATTAAAGTTCACAATTTTTGTTATATTTTTCGAAATTTTTTTTTTAAATTATTATAATTGTTATCCTTTAGGAGTAAAATTAGTATAGATTGTATTTTGTATAGTATAAATGAGTTAAAGGATTGAATGTTAGAAGGCGCAAGATAAGTAAAGTGGATTCGCGTTTGGTTCCACGATTTTGGGAGGGCGGGGCAACTTCGGTCCACGTTTAATTTATCAGCATCCTACAGGAATTCACTCATAAGTTAGATGAAGTGTTTAATGATATTTAATAAAATTAATAATTGATAAGTAACAGTTACTTTGAGAAGCATAATGGTATTGGACAATAAATTATTTTAAATAGAAAATTGGGAAATATCAATGAAAACGTTAATGAAAATTAAATGTAATTCGAATAGATTTGCGCCGTGGTCGTATTTTTGTCAAATAAGAGCATACGAAAATAAAAATCTGAGCTTTTTGGAAGAAGTCAGTAATAAGGAATTTTCATATTAATTAACTGTATGTGGTTGCCATAATGTTAGCTTGTTTTATATAGCTTGTGAGTTAGTGACAGGAAGTGATACATGGAAAATATCTATGTTGACGTTGTAGTGAGAGTATATTATGTAGATTTACAGTTATATTTGCGATGTTTGAAACAAAAAGAATCGCATAAAACGCATATGTTTGACATAAAAATATATGACGTCAAAGCTCAAGCGTTTGTAGGTCTCTTTTTAAACATAATGGTATTTAACAATAGTTTATTATTAATGAAATTGGTTTTGGAAAAACTAGTATAAATGGTTCATGAAGTTTGGCATTCGCTTTTATATATGTCATAGCGCAAAATCGTAAAAAAAAAAAATGCTTCACCAAACGTGAAGGAAAAATGTCCTTAATTCTTAACTTGTATTGACTAAATATTACAATAACTCAGAATTAAGAAGTGGTGCAATTAATACGTGTTATGGTGGAGGCGTTTCTTTTAGCACGTATTATTGCGCTGTTTGACACGAAATAACGAACTGTAATGTTATTAATTTCGCATACTGTAGCAATTTTCTTTTTTATTTTATACTTAACGGAGAGATTGCCGAAGCGGTTGGTTTGGTGAGCATTTTTTTTACCGATTTTGCGCTGTTTGACAAAAACGAATGCAAAGTCGAGCGTTTTAGGCATATTACGTTTGGTAAGAACCAATGCAAGAACGAAAACGCTTGGGTCTGCAACATCATCCTGCTGAGTTGCTCCTTTGTATCTGCTGGTTTTAATTTTGCGTAGTGTGGAACCATCTCTGCTTGAAGAAATTTGTATGGTTTATTAGGCCCTAAGTTGCATAAAACTGTTACGGCTACCTATCTTGCTGTCAAAGGTGTAAAAAATTACTTTTAAACATTACTTTTTCGGACACTTCAATTTTCACATCCCTAAGATTCCTTATTTTAAAGTGGTTTTTCATTTTTAATAAATTATGATAAGTCAGTTTTCATTTTAAAGCATAACTGGTATTGACAATTTATGTTAGGAAATTGGGTTCTAAAACGGTATAAAATGTTCGAGTTTGCCGTTCGTTTTTTGTCAAACTGCAAAATCTTAAAAAAAGGCTCGCCTAACGTAAGGATCTTCCTTAAATTCTGGTAAGGTTGCTATTCTTTTGTATTCTATAATTATACAGAATTAAGGAATTCTTTACGTTTGGTGAGCGTTTTTTTAGCGATTTTTTGCGATGTTTGACAAAAAATGAATCGCAAACGCTGTTTGGCAAGATTTTGCGATGTTTGACAAAGCGTTTTAGGTCTCTTTTTACAACATAATGGTATTACAATATTATTATAAGAAATTGGGTTTGAAAACTAATAAGATGTTCGAGTTTGCGTTCGTTTTTGTTCAAACGCAAAATCGAGAAAAATGCTCACCACACGTAAGGAATTGTCCTTAATTCTGTTTGTATTCTATATATACACAGAATTAAGAAATTCTTTTACGTTTGGTGATCGTTTCTTTTACTATTTTGCGGTTTGACAAACACGAACGCAAACTTATTTAATTCTTTAAGGTTGCAATTCTTTTTTTATTTTATATTAACACGAACGGTTTGTGGAAATTCTTTACGTTTGGTGAGGCATTTCTTGTACGCAAACGCTGTTTGACAAAACGAATGCAAACTCGAGCGTGTTAGGCATATTACGTTTCGTAAAAGAAAGCCAAATGCAAGAACGAAAACGGCTTAAGGGTCTGGGCACATTCCATCATCAGAAGTATCCCTTTGTATCCTGCTGTGATACTTTTGCGTAAGTGTGAACATCTTGGCTGAAAAAAATTTGTATAGGTTAATTAGGCCTAGGTCATAAAACTTTCCTACCTATATTATATATAAAAAGTGTAAAGAAATTATTTTAAACATTATATTGCGGGACATCTTTTTGGAAAAGAGTATTAAAAAAATTCCAACCAATGTAATCACAATGTGGACCTAATTGCCCCACGCAGCAAATTATTTAATCTGGACCGTCTTGCCCATGTAATGACCTGAATAATAAGAACATCTTTCTCAATCCTGAATCACACAAACCTTTGCCTTTTTGCTGGGAAACTATTATTAAGTACTTATATCTTGTACCGGAATATGTAGTACAATTATTTTGACCTGTATAATTCTTAGCAATAAGCCTAAAGTTTACCCGATTTTATAGTGACTCACACTTATAGGGAAAAAAAAATCAACAAAATTAATGGACTTAAATTAAAGGGTTCATAAAAAATTAATACCTAGACAAAAATACAGCATTATGTTTACTATTAATAGATATATTTTACATCATATAGGCTTTTTGAGCCCACTGGCGATTGCCGCCACGTGGACGCGAAATTGCGCCCGTCTTACGGTATATTAGTATATATATACCTATATATATATATAGGTATAGTATAGTAATATAATATATGATATATATAGTGATATAGTCACTATATATATATATTATATTATACGGTATATATATATATACCGTATACAGGGTGTCTCACGAGTTGTTACCATTTTAACCTAAACGCTAATTTTTCTCAAAAAAAAAAAAAAAAAAAAAAAATTCCTCAAAATAGTAGGAATTTCATACTTCGTGGAAATAGATAATATAGGGTATACAATCAACAAATTTTTTAAATAAAATATTTAAAAATCATTAATATTTTATATTTTAAATATTAGGGCCTAAATATTTTTTAAAAAGCCCCAAAATTTAAAAGGGTCACCACTTGCCCACCAACCCCGCCAAAAAAACTGGTTAGTCAAAGAAAATGATTTTGCGTTGTACTGTTCTGTTTTAAGGTATGCTAAGTACACACTGCAGTACAGAAGCGGGAAAAGGTGACGTGATAACTAGTATTCGCAAGGAAAATTGTCAACTTTTGGGGGTAACTTTGCCCACTGGTATTTTTCAAATTTCCCCACGTCTTTTTTGGTTATTTTTTGAGTTTATTTAAATAAATGAATCAGATAGGTAAGAGATCACGGAAAGTAAAAGGGTGCTCGGAACGGGGGTTGCCAGGAAACCCCACGCTCTTGCTCCTGGGGTTGTGTTCCAGGCCCTGAAGCCGCGGGGGCTACCTCTTCAAGGCTACTTTCATGTCTGCTGTTTTGTTCTGGGGGGCTTC
>JABUQX010021726.1:5000-12500 GCA_015478945.1 Trachelipus rathkii
AGCTGGGATGATTTGATGGCCCACAAATACGGACACTTCTCCGTGATGCTGCCTTTGCTACAACAATGACTGTGTTAAGGGCAAGAGCGTGGAATGCTTTTTTCAGATGTAGCACAGAATTTTCTAGGGAAACAGGAAAAGCCCGAGAACCACTAACATTGTCCAGGAACTGCTAGACAGTTTCATTCTCATGGATGTAGAATGAGTATAAAGTTGCTCTACTTTACATTCTCACCTAAGAAAATTTCCGATAACCTAGGCGATGTTAGTGATGAAGCAGGGTGAACGCTTCCATCAAGATCTAAAGTTCCATGGAAGGACGTTACCAGGACAAGTGGGATATCAATATGATGTCCGACTATTGTTGGAGCTTTGATGAGGGATATTCCCAGACCCGCTATGCCACAGTAGATCGTTCTACGAAGAGAAATTTACACCATCGTAGGTATGTTTGGCATTAAACTAAACCCATCCTTCTATTACATTCATGTGTCCCATTTACTTCTTTATTCCATAGGTGATTATATTGTTTGTTTAACATATATCCATTCAAAGACATTGTATTCATATCATTTTGCGATTGTTCTCGTCCCCTTCATGTATCCAAAATATATATATACGTAATATATATAATATATATATATATATATATATATATATATATATAATATATATATATAGATATATATATATTATATATAGTGCTTATATATATATATATATAATATCCCAATAATTGTGATAGACCCTCTGAAAAAGGTAAAAATCATAAAATTTTACAAAATCTGTGTTCCACACAATATCTCACAAATGCGATGTGATATGCAAAAAACCGATTACATTTGGAATCAGCACATCAAATAAATCAATTGTGAAACCCCGTCCAAGAAATTTCATGTTTACCAGTGATTTTATATACAAAGTAATAGAAAAACAAAAAGTAAATAACTATTCCTTACCTATAGCAAACCATACACATATTAAAAATAATTAATGAAAATTGAAAAGTTTCGTAGTTAAAGATATTAAACTAAACTTCATTTAAATAAGCTCTAAGGTTAAAATGACAGAACATTAGCAGTTCTCCATTTTCAGGGGATAACCTATTTCTTGTGGCTTCATTAAAATATTTCCTCCTGTTCTAAATATTCTTTCACTTTCGACTGATGACGGTGGAGCTGAAAGGTATTTATTGCTAGTTTTTTCAAATTCATAAAACTATTTCCAGTGTTTTTCCACCAATTGAAGGGAATTATCATTGTCATTCACTGGTTCAAAGTTAGGCAAACTTATATATTTTGTTTATGTTCTGATTGTAATTCCGCTATGTAGCCTTTTACTTTAGTACAATAAGTAACATCAGTCAGAAAGAATGGGACTTTCATTTTCACTCTCACTTCTTTTCTGTATGACCATTTTGATGCCACAATTTCTCTAAAAAAACAATCCATTAAAAAGTGAAAATGGAAACCTTCAGCTTCACTTTCCCCACTACGTAAATCATCATCAGCAGAAGAGTCAGGAGCTAAATTTTCATGCATTTCTTTCCCTGCCTCCAACGACAATATTTTTTACTGATTCATCTGATTCATGTTGAAAAAATTAGCTTGAATCGCAGATTTAAGAAAGTAGCTTACACACAAAGATTTATCACATAGAGACTTAGAAAGTCTTTTTTCTACAGATTTCTTAAGCTCTTCAACGAAGTGTAAAGTATTCCACTGAAGCTTTTGCTTTTAAATTGCCTTGCCTTATTTTAAAAATAGATTTATTGCTAAAATGGAAGGGATCACTTGGGCGACTGTTACTTCACGTTTAATGCTTGTTTTAGTGATGTTGTCAAATGGCTCGAGTAAATGGAATAATTTTGCCACTGAAAATCAGTCAACATTTTCTGATTTCATTTAGCAGCGTATATGGATAGGGAAACTTTTTGTTCAAACAATCTTTTAAGAATATCATAAGTTCTGTTCCAGCGTGTAGGAAACGTCTTGAATTAATTTATGCTGCTTTGACATTCAGCTGCATCTGCTAAAGTTTTAAGCTTGCAGCTGCCGTTGCTGAATGGTGAAAATGAGAGGATATGCTTCTGCAAGTAGATAAAATATCTTTAACAGACTTCTGACATAATATTGAATCGTGAATGCATAGTTGCAACATGTGAATAAAACATGAAATTGATAGCAAGCTACTCTCCCTTATACCAGGTACCATGTTTGGTCCATTATCCCGTATCACTAAATGAATTCTATTTTTTAGAATATTGAAAAATGTCAAAGGCCCTTATAGGAACTGTACTGACATATTACATATACTCTTTATCTCATAATGGCTACAAAAAATTAAGCTAGATATATTTTTTCTAAATTTTTTTGGAATAAATAATGATTTACTGAAAATTCAATTTGTTATAATTTTATGCGAACAAAGTCTTCCGTGTTAAACTAAGATTGACGTAATTTTGTTTATAAAGGCTCAATATTCGGCCCGAATAGTTCGGCAAAAAGCCGAATACCGAATATTCGGCTTTTTGGCCGAATAGGCCGAATACCGAATACTTACCGAATATTCGGCACATCCCTAATATATATATATATTTAAAATATAAGTGAATCGATAAAAATAAATTACAAAGAATTTTTTAATACTATTTTTGCAAATTAGAAGTTTATAGTTTTAATACAACAGTTGCATAAATGGCTGTCTCCTTACTAATATTATTATCTCAAATTTTTTTAGTGATATCAATTTATCGATAATCTGAAACACATTTTCAAAGTATTTCTTCATCCCTACATGAATGAAGTGAAGCTGAAAAGTTATGATTTTCATAGTGTTATTTTTTATTTTTTTTATATTTTTAATGAAAATATAAAGTTGATGAACAAAAATCAGTAAAAAAAACTTCCAATAATTTTTTTAAACTATTTCTGTAAATGAAATATTTATAGTTTTAATACAGTATTTACATGAACACCAGTCAGTAATACTCCACAATTACCAAATATAAACAGAATAATCATATCTTGATAATAAGGTTGACAATTTAAAGCTGTTAGTGAATGTTACTTGCTCATTTACATAATGATTATTGATGAATTAGTAGTTTGTGTGTATCACAATAGTGGAATTAATTAATTACATAAAATAAATAAATTTTAATTAATGAAAAAGGAAATAAATAATGAAATAATACTAAAGAGAAAATAAAAGCTGTTAACTTGACACCCTTCTACATGGCACTTATAATAATAAAAATTATATAAAAGTTTGCAAAACTGGTTTTTCAAAGGCAGTAACAATAGAAGTATAATTAGAGATTAAACATACCTTTACAATCTGGAAATATTCAGCCCTTAGTGTTTCAATAATTGCCGCATGTTCGGGCTTTGCAGTGGGCTGGGTGACAGTAGTTCGGAAACCATCAAGAACATTCTTAAATGTGAACTTCTTCATTTTGGATCAAAATCCTATAAGTTACATTATTTAAAAGCCATGAACTGACTTTAATTTTCTTTTCTTTCATACCAAATCTGAATCATCACTTTCGATTCGGGACATAAAAGCAAACACCACATCCATCACACGAGCAACTGTCAAATACAATAATACCATGGAAATAGCGAACTTCTTTTAAAGAAATCAAATGAAGACTAACAAAAGTAAAATGCAATAAAATAGTTCAATGTTAGTTTTCTGAAAAATAATGATAATTTACATAGCCAAAAATGATAAAATTTATACGAATTATGACACTTTTAAAATACGTAAATTTTGAGTATTGACATATGGTGCAGAGACACAAGAATTTTGTTTTTATCATTCTACATATATGGCAACCTTGCAATTTACGTCATAATCTCCTTCTATAACAAGATCGAAAATTTTAAAGTTTCCTCAAACAGGAAACTAATGAATTTATATTTTACGAGTTAAAATAATCACACCAACATAATATTTTAAGTATTAAATATTCGACATATGAAATAAACTATTCAAATTCTTATCAAAGTATAAATATATTTACATATAGTATAAAAACTCATATACTTCAACATAAATAAATTTAAAAGGTAAAAGGAGGTAATTTTCTTCTTTATCACTATATTAACATTAGAATATTAGAAATATAGAGAAAGCAAGAAGCCACATGGGCATATAGAGACTGTCCCAGTCAACCTAGAAAATCACCAAGACATGCTTGTGCAAATCCACAAAGCACCCTAGGGCTTGTCAATAACTTACATAGTATACACAAAGTCTACAACTAAAAGAAAAAACTTTAGCTAAAGTATATGCTAACCACACTACAGGCTTTAATAACTTTGTTATAGACATAACATACACTTTAACCTGAATAACTACTATAACTAAAAACCCGCCAATTTGGCTTTGTCAAAATATACTGTATGAAACACAAATCATCCATATACCTATTCAATCCTTTCTTAAATGTTGCAATCAAGTCGCCCACAACAACCTCCTGTAGCAAATCATTCCAAAAATTGAAAACCCTTTTGCTGAATGAATGTTTTCTTATATCAAGATAGCATCCCTTCCTATTTTTTTACTGTGCCCCCTGGTCTCCCGTCCGTGGTCTACTATGAAGAATTTATTGGTCTCCATATTACCAATAGATGTAAAAATTTTGTAGACTTGTATCATGCCCCCTCTGAGAAATCGCCTTTCAACAGAAAACATTATTAACTCCTTCAGCCTCTCCTTATAGCTCTTACTCTCAAACCCAGAAATCGTCCTTGTTGCTCTACTTTGCACTCTCTCTAGCACATCTATGTCTTTCCTTAAATAAGGGGCCCAAATTTGCACACAATACTCTATTACCAGAGGTGGGCATCGTTACTCAAAAAAGTAGTTTCGTTATCGTTACTCCGTTACTTGGAAAAAGTAGTTCCGTTATCGTTATTCCGTTTCTTTGAATGGAAAAGTAACGAAGCGTCGTTACTCCGTTACTCCGTTACTTTTAGCTTTTGACTATGACATTAATTACGGTACCTTAGGTAATTTATTGGTTTGTGTATATTAAATTTTCAACACTATCATTATTATTAAAAAACACACCCTCATATAAGACCCTAGAGCACTCAAGACTTAGTCTCTTTACATCCACCAACGATTTAAATGCACCAGCTACCTTCCTGCCATTCACAACTTTCCTACTACACTCTTTACCATCCGTTCCCTCTTCATCCAACATATATACTAAATATTTAAACTCAGACACTTTTCCAGCTGCTCACCGTCTAACATAACTTCACACCGAGGACAGTCCTCACTCACAACCATAACCTTTTTGTTTACCTTCTAACATCTACCTGCCAAATTTCTCTACCAATCCTTTCAAACTCTCAGATTCGCCACACAAAATCAAATCATCTGCATATAATAGGTACGGCACCCTTCACTCTCTTCCCTTCTCCATCATTCTAACACCATCTTCTGCCACCCCCACCTCTATTCTTTCATAATCCCATCCATATACAAATTGAATAACCAAGAAGACATAGCACATCCCTGTCACTCCGCTATTAATATTAAACCAATCACTTTCAACTCCATTTATTCTTACACACGCTTCACTATCGTCATACATACTTTTGATTCCATTCAGAACCTTACCACCAACACCATATATCAATAGCATTTGCCATAGAGCTTCCCTTTTAATCATATCATACGCCTGTTTGCAAATCCAAAAAACCTAAATACAATTTATTCTTCTTCTCCCTCATTTTCTCAATCATTTATTTCATTGTAAAGATTTGATCCACACATCCTCTACCACTTCTAAACGCACCTTGTTCTTTACAGTCAGTCTATCAGCCACTCAAACCATTCTTTCGGCCAAAATACCAGTATATATCTTCCTTACTAACACTTAATAAAACTAATCTCCCCTATAATTTCCTACAGCCCCCTTATCTCCCTTACCATTATATAAGGGTACTATTGCTGCTCTCCTCCAATCCCTCGGAGCTATACCCTCCATAATCGCTTTGTTACACAACTTCCAAGTCCAATCACTCACCATCTCGCCTCCGCTCTTGAGCATTTCAACACCGGTAATCTTTTCATTTATACTGCAGATTTACCCCATTCCTTCAACTTTCACGCACTACCCAATACATCCTCCTTACTAATGACCTCATCCCCAAAATACCTATTTCTTCCTGCACCATCAAAACCCACACACATTCACTAATAATCACCTCTCCATTACTGCCAATGGTTATGCAGATTTTTCGAAGTGTTCCCACCACACTCTAGTCACATTCAATTTCATCAGTATACGAAAGACAACAATCCCTATTCTTTTCTATAGGCATGCCAGATTCCCCCTTATTCCTTATATATATATATATATATATATATATATATATTATATATAATATATATATATTATATAATTATTATATATATATATATATATATATATATATTATATATATATATATTATATATATATATATAATATATATATATAATATATATATATTATATCAGGGGCGGGTTCGTGGCTTGGTTGCAGGTTTGCGCAACCACCATTTTATACAACTAAGAGCTAGTGTGGCAACTATTTAATTATTTTTTATTCTTTAATTTTTTTAATAGGATTAATATTAAAGAAATTAAATTTCATCTTATTAATATAACACTACCAAATGACTTTATTATTTTAATTAAAAAAACAGTCATAAGTTTTTGGTTAGATGAATAGTTATTATTCAATATGATTGTTGCACACATTTTACAACCTATGCCCTATGCATTTTAGACGAGAGGAATGTGTGTGCAAATATGTCTGCGTAAACGTTTTATGCCTACAACTTGTGGTTGCAGATAAAGAACAACAGCTTGCTTTTCTTTAGATTTGTAAATACGAAACAATTTGTAAAATTAGCGCTCAGCGTGTCAAAATTTAGCATCTCGACGAAACATTATGGATGTGTCAAATCTCCATGCATTCAGTGAATGCAGGCCCTGACGAGATCATTTGGGGGCCCTCGGCTGAAAGGATTGAAAAGGGGCCCCTTACCAGGGAATTTAGAGGGAATAGATTATTGGAATATGTAATGTTTGAAAATTAGGCTTGCATGCTTAAAAAGCACATTTACCTATTTTGTCACTTGGGGAAATAGTTGAGGAAAAAAGTAAGCTATTTTTGATGTAGTTTACTTTCACAATAAATATTTATATAATTTTTATATACCGTACCTAATTTGTTCCCTGCTAGAAAAAATAAGTATACTAATTAATTACGAGTGGTCTATTAATTAAAAATGAGATTTAGTAATATTTTTAGTTTTAGGCAACCAAATCACACTGTTGAAGCCATAATAGTCTAAATCCTACTGTAATACCTCAGTGAATATTAAAAAGGGACACAAGTCACATCGGTAATGAAAAACCAAGCATATTGAAAAGAAAAACAATGTCCTCTTTAATTATGATTTAATTGTTACAAATAGTAGAATATATTTT
>JABUQX010021726.1:25000-32500 GCA_015478945.1 Trachelipus rathkii
TTAAACACTTGAAATAACGTAAATTTAGCATGCAATTTGTAAATGAAATTAATTGACTTAAAAACTATGAAAAATATGAAACACGAGAAAATCACTAATAACAATATTTAATCACGAAAATGTAAAATGGCTAACACTAAGAAAATACTGTTAAACGAACATACCCAAAACTTTTCACAAAAATAATATGATACAGGGCAAAATCACAGACAAAAAGGTGGTTGTTGAAATCACTAAAAACTACGGATTGATATTGAAACATCTGAACCAAGGAACAGTAAATATCAAAACCTTTTCATCACAAATAAATAGGAGCATTGAAAAATAACGTATACTTCAAAATGGCGATGACAAGAAAGAGAGAGGGAGACAACAAGCGTAAGAGCGCCCTCTGGAGCGAAGGCGGGAAAGCATGAGAGCGGAAGAAGAGAGAGAGAGAGAGAGAGAGAGAGAGAGAGAGAGAGAGGGACAGAGAGGATGCGGATGATGAGATAGAGAGAGGAGAGGAAGAGAGAGAGAGAGAGAGAAAGGGAGAGAGAGAGAGAGAGAGAGAGAGAGAGAGAGAGAGAGAGAGAGAGAGAGAGAGAGAGTTATTGAATAAAATATAAAATAAGGAGACTACATTTACCCCCCCTTTAGGGACGGAGTCCTTAAAGAGTGAAGCGAAGAACAGGGCGAAGAGGCCGACCAGCGCGGGAAGTCGGATAAGGAAGAGAAGAACTGGAAGGTGGAGAGGTAGGAGGAGGCGTTGACGAACGAGAAGGAAGGGAAGGAGTAGGTGGAGAAGTTACAGGCGGAGTAGGGGTGGGCAAAGTAAAAGGAATACGAGACGGAGGAGTAGGGACCGGAGGACAGGCAGGCGGAACAGGCATCAACGGAGGAAAACGAGAAGGAACAGGAGGAATGGGAACAATGTCAGCCGAAGCAGCAGGATCAGCATCTAAGAAAGCTGGCTTGATCCTGTCGATGGACACGTTTTCCACTTTGGAACCCTTCTGTAAAGTAAAATACTTGCGCTGACGTTGCACAACACGGAAAGGACCATCGTATCGGGCCTGTAGTGGACCACGATGTGAATCGTGACGGACCAATACGTGTGTGCAGGAGTCAAGTCCGGAAGGGATGTAAGTGGCACGAGGGGTTTGGCGAGGCAAAGAAGGCTTCCAAGAATCAGCACACTGACGAAGACGAGCAAGGAAGGTGTGCTGATCCGAAGTTGTAGGTGAAGGGAGGACAAATTCGCCAGGGATGCGAATAGAAGAACCATAGACGAGTTCAGCTGATGAACATTGGAGGTCTTCTTTGTAAGAAGTTCGGATACCCAGGAGAACGAGAGGAAGGGTTTCAGACCAGTTCTCTGGGTTTCCATGAGCCATTAAAGAAGCCTTCAGCTGTCGGTGAAACCTTTCTATCATGCCCTGAGCCATAGGGTGATACGAACAGGAGCGGAGACGTTTAGAGCCAAGGAGGACCATAAGATCCTTCCAAAGGTAGGACTCGAACTGACGGCCTTGATCCGTCGAAACTGTAGAGGGAGTTCCGAATCTGGCAATCCAGTGAAAAAGAAATGCCTGAGCAATAGTTTCACTGGAAGTGTCCTGTAAAGGGATGGCTTCGACCCAGCGAGTGTAGCGGTCAATGCAGGTGAGAATGTGGGTAAAACCATTTGAAGAAGGGAGAGGTCCGACCAAGTCAATGTGGACCTGGTCGAAGCGTTGGCCGGGAGGAAGAAATTGCTCGACAGGAGCGTTAGTATGCCTATGGACTTTAGAACGTTGGCAACTAAGGCACTGTTTAGTCCATAGCTTAACGTCCTGGAGGAGGGACGGCCAGACGAAATGTTTGCCGATCTTAACCTGCGAACCTTTTACACCCGGATGCGAAACATCGTGTATGGTGTGAAAAACCAAACGACGCATGGGTGTAGGGACGACAGGACGAGGAACACGAGAGGACATATCACAGAGAAGTGGGAAAGGAAAACCGAAAACTTCCACACTCTGATTATCGAAGGTGGAATCAGCCGGGAATGTGAATTCCTCCAGCTGTTGCAAGCGGGACATCTCTTCATAGTTAAGAGAGGGAAGAGGAGAAATTGCATTGACGCGAGAAAGAAAGTCGGCAGGAATGTTCTCAGTACCTTTAACGTGACGAATGTCAGTGGTGAACTGAGCTATAAACTCGAGGTGGCGTGCCTCGCGAGGGGACTGCTTGACAGTAGAGGCAGAAATAGCGTGAGTGATTGGAAGATGGTCCGTGAGAACATGGAATTCTCGACCTTCGATAAAGTAGCGAAAGTGCTTGATGGCGAGGTAAATTGCAAGCAATTCTCTTCCAAAAGCACTGTACCTGACCTCGGGAGGTTGGAGCTTCTTAGAAAAGAACGCCAAGGGACGCCACTCACCATCGAGAAACTGCTGAAGGACAGCTCCCACCGCATAATCCGAAGCGTCGGTATGGATCCGAGTCGGTGCGGTGGTAGAAGGGAAAACAAGAAGAACGGAGGAAGCCAGGGCTTCCTTGATAGAGGAAAAGGCATGACGAGCCTCGTCGGTCCAGTCAACGGTGACAGAGGCCGAAGACCCTCTCTGAGAGGGTTTAAGAAGAGCATTAAGAGGGCGAAGAATATTCGCAGCGTTAGGGATAAATCTATGGTAAAAATTTACCATCCCGAGAAAACGACGGAGTTGCCGTTGTTTCGTAGGAAGAGAGAACGAACGGATGTCAGAAACCCGGTCTTCGAGGGGGCGGACTCCCTCGGAAGAGATGGTGTGCCCAAGGAAGGTTAGTGAAGAAACACCGAAAACACATTTTGCAGTGTTAACACGAATGCCATACTCAACTAACCTAGAGAACACCTGGCGAAGATGAGAGAGGTGCTCTTCCGGAGAGGAACTGGCGATGAGCAGGTCATCGATGTATGCGAAAACGAAAGGCAGACCACGTAGGACGGAATCGATAAAACGTTGGAACGATTGGGCGGCGTTCCGGAGACCGAAAGGGGTTCGTAAAAACTCGAAAAGCCCAAATGGGGTGATCACCGCGGTCTTGTGGATGTCAGCAGGACGGACGGGTATCTGGTAAAAGGCCTTCACAAGGTCTATTTTGCTGAAAATGGTGCATCCAGACAGGTTGGCAGTGAAATCCTGTATGTGTGGAACAGGATACCGATCTGGGCGAGTGATGGCGTTAAGGCACCGATAGTCACCGGTCGGACGATAATCTCCGTTAGGTTTTAAGACAAGGTGAAGAGGGGAAGCGTACTCGGATTTGGACGGACGGATGATGCCTTGTTGGAGTAGGGAATCAAACTCTCGTTTCGCAGCCTGAAGTTTGTCGGGAGCAAGACGACGTGCGTGGGAGAAAGGAGGTCTCCCATTCGTCTCAATGTAATGGACGACGTTATGTTTTACTTCAGGAAGAGTTGGCATGGGTGAGACGAGATCAGAAAATTCAGAGGTAAGAAGAGATTCAAAAGGATTGGAAGTAGCGGGAAGAGTGATGCCATTAATCGAAGAGGTAGCACGGATGCATGCGGATGAAAACTGTGTTTCATAGTCAATTAGACGGTTGTGATGTAAATCAACCAGGATGTTAAAATGCGACAAAAAATCAGCGCCGATGATGGGCAGCGTGACATCGGCAATGATGAAATCCCAGTGAAAATCGCGGCGGAATGAAAGAGTAAGGTGCACACGTTTGGAACCATACGTATGAATAAAGGAACCGTTCGGGGCCTGCAGCGCGCCAAGAGGTTCTGCGGCACTATTCTTGTGTAAGAAGGAACGAGGTAGAATACAGAAGGAAGAACCGGTGTCAACGAGATAGGACAGTTTTGTAGCAGGGTCAAAAACGCAGAGCAGAGAAGACGCACACTTAGCCACATCTTGCGACTTTAAGACATGGCAGGATAGTTTAACGGAAAAGTACAAGGTTTCAAACAATTCCTAGTCTGGGCGCCCCACTTCTGGTGGTTCAAACAAATACCCTGTTGATCGTGGGTAGGAGTGGAAGGGGGCTGAGAAGCTGCTTGACCAGGAGGGTGATAAGGTAGAGCAACAGGTTGACGATGCGGAGTAGGAGAGCGGTGAAAGGAACGGCGGCGCTGGTTGGGAGAGCGAGGGTAATGAGGATAGGAAGGAGAAGAATGAAGAGGAAAAGGTTGAGGAGGAGGTGAAGCATAGTGAGAGTAAGAAGGGGGAGGATAAGATTGAAAATGAGTAGGACGTGATTCAAGGGTTCGAATCCTTGTCACCAAATCGTAAATAGTATTTTCTAGAGTATTAATACGCGCTTCAAGAGCGGCAACATGAGACTGAGAAGAGCTGATTACATTCACGTGTCCTTGCGCTTGCGGAATACCGAGGGGTTGCTGACCCGGACCTAGCGACAAGGAGGAGATAAATGAGGCGTTAGGTGGTGGAGTCGGAGCCATTAAGGGTTTCGCCTTTACTATACGATCTGCATGGGCTGCAAGCTCATGCAGAGAAATGTTTGGGTCAACGCTAGCGAGTTGAAATTGCAATTCAGTGGGCAATTTTTGTAAGAATAATTGGCGGAAAATTTGTATACATGGACCAACTGGGGGACCATCCAAAAGACCCAACATATCGTACATCAAAATGGAAGGTAGCCGATCTCCAAGGCTCTCGTTTTGTAAAAGCATCCTAATCTTCTCACTATCTGTTACACCTAATCTATTTATAAGTTCTTTTTTTAGAAATGAATATGGTTGATTATTGGAATGTAATTGCGGTAAAATGTCACGCAATCGTTGCAATACTTTTACTGGTAAGATATTTAAAAGCGCTTTAAAGCGATCACTTTCATTAGTGGACTCAAGTTGTAACTCCAACAAAGCAAATGTAAGCTCTAAATCTTTTTCTATAAACTTACCATTGTAACTAGTGGTTTGAGTCCGTTCAGGAGTTGAAGTGTCAATATTATTTTGGGCGATATCACCCTCTACAGGTGACATTATGACAAAAATATATCAAAAATGTCAAACTCTAAATCCAAGCCCAAAAACCCTAATAAATAAATGATTCACAGAATTAATAATCTATCCATCTTTAATCTAAATAACTTAAAATTACTTTAACAATCTTAACATCATAATTCCTTACCCTTTTTTATGTTAATAAAAATTAAATAATTACAATGGTGGGGAAGGCAACTTCACCTTACAAATCTGCCTGTTATTTTTTTGGCAGACCCCGAAAATAATGAATAATGTTGAAATGAGGCCTGAACAATAGGCCAAAAATGCATAAAATATTATCTATAGACGTAAAATATTTGTAAAAATATACGTAAAATAGCGTCCGGTGGAATCTGAGAAGTCAGACACGTCTTGGAGGGCTTCGTGTAGGCCAGGAGGTTGTTCTTTCACGACGGGAGTCACCAGAATGAAGGGGTTGATTGCACAGGAGATTGGCCCCGAGGAGGTTGAAGAAAAATAGGTACTGTTGCCAGTATGAAGGTTGATAAAGACTAGGAATTGTCATCAGCAAACCTATATTTAAACAAATAAACAATATATATAATAAACATAACAATAATTTTAACAATAAAATAAATAATACATAATACTAAATACATGAAATCAAATGTATAAGAATATAAATAAAAATGGTATAAAAATAAGAAAATAAAATAGTTTCCCTAAAATGAAGTTTTCTTTAACGGGGGAATTTTAAGGGTGACCATTATATTTGAAATAAAATTAATACAAAAATTTGAATACGTAAATTATTTAAACACTTGAAATAACGTAAATTTAGCATGCAATTTGTAAATGAAATTGACTTAAAAACTATGAAAAATATGAAACACGAGAATATATTCAATAACAATATTTTGACACCGTAAAATGTAAAATGGCTAACACTAAGAAAATACTGTTAAACGAACATACCCAAAACTTTTCACAAAAATAATATGATACAAGGCAAAATCACAGACAAAAATGCTGTTGTTGAAATCACTAAAAACTACGGATTGATATTGAAACATCTGAACCAAGGAACAGTAAATATCAAAACCTTTTCTTCACAAATAAATAGGAGCATTGAAAAATAACGTATACTTCAAAATGGCGATGACAAGAAAGAGAGAGGGAGACAACAAGCGTAAGAGCGCCCTCTGGAGCGAATGCCGGGAAAGCTGAAGCGAAAGAAGAAGAGAGAGAGGGAGAGAGAGAGAGAGAAGAGAGAGAGAGGAGAGAGAGAGAGAGAGAGAGAGAGAGAGAGAGAGAGAGAGAGAAAGAGAAGAGAGAGAGAGAGAGAGAGAGAGAGAGAGAGAGAGAGATTGAATAAAATATAAAATAAGGAGACTACACCATACATATGTAGATGTATGAAACAAATGATAATAACTATATTAATAGTATATAATATATATATATATATAATATATATATATATATATATTATATATTATATATATTATATAATATATATATATATATTATACAGGGTTCACACATTCATGCCGCCCTAGGCAAAAAAAAAAATTCACCTAAGGCATGATGTAAATTATATATATATATATATATATATCTATATAGCTATATATATATATATATATATATTATATAATTATATAATAATATATATATATATATATATATATATTATATAAATATATATATTATTATATATATATATATATAATATATATATAAATATAAATTATATATATATATATATAATATTATATATATAATATTATATATAATTAATATATATAATATATAATATTATATACTATATATATATATATATATATATATATATAATATATTTATATGTATGTTATGTATATATATATATATAATATATATATATATATATATATATATATATATATCTATATATTATAATTATATATATATAATATATATTATATATATATATATATATAAGGAAGGGCTACATAAGTCTGAATTTCGTTTACACAGTGTTTAAGATTTGATTTTTATTATTTTGGCCTTTGAACTTTTAAATTTAGGTTTTAATGTTAAAGGGAAGGATCCAATATTTTAGATTTTGGGACCCCCTTTTAACCCCACCTCAAAAATGGACATCAAATTCGGAATTAATCAGACCGATTTTGACAGCCTATAAACAAAAAGACTGTAGCTTTTTTTGGCTCTAAAACGTTGTTTCCGGTGTTTTTTCGGTGTCTGTATCATAATTTCAGAATTTTTTCAACTTTTTTCCAAAACCATGTTTTGACTTTCTTCTATAACTTCTCAGAATTTTTTTCCTGAAATGACTTCAAACTTGAATATATGCATAGATGGGTCCATTTACCTACAAAAGTCACATAGAATATTTTCGATTTTTTGAGTTTGTGCTCAGCGTTGTCATTTTCAACTCACTTTTTTGGAATTTTTTGAATGAAAAATTGCGTAATTTTTTTCTGTTTCGGCGAAGTGGATGAAAATTTTTAGGGCATATGTAGTCGAAAGAGATGCACATTTTTTTTACTTAAATA
>JABUQX010021726.1:42500-48187 GCA_015478945.1 Trachelipus rathkii
CTTTCATATATTCTCTCATTTACTTCTTTTTCACACACTACACACACACACACACACACACACACACAACACCACCAACACACACACACACACCACACAACACACACATATATATATATATTATAGAGTAATAATTATATAATTATATTATTATATATATATATATATATATATATATATATATAGTATATATATATTATATATAGTATATATATAATATCTATATATTATATATTGAAGGTGATGGTTATAGAATTTGGTATTATTGGTTATGAGTCGATGATTCTGATCAAACACTTCATGAAAAGTAGCAGCAAGGGATTGAATGATACAACTGAATTCAGAATTCCAAAATCAAGCTCAGAAACCGAACTTATATTTAAAACAACTACATAAATAAATAACATGGAGAGTTACACAACTATATAAGCAATAAACTGAACAAGGATAGAAAATACAGAAGATGAATAGTAAAAATAATAATACTAGTTTATAAATACTTGTGAAGATTTTCAAAAGAGATACATTTTTAGAAAAGTTTTATCCATATAAATATTTTTCTTCGCTCAAAAATAAAGGGAAACTATATATTTTTGGAACAATGGTATTTCGAAATGAAATATATATAGATTATATCAGCTGTTATGCTGGCACTTGCGGCGCAACTTGTTGGGCGCGCAATTGAGATCGAATTATCTCGGTTGCGTTGCGATGCGCGCAATATTTTTTGAATGAGTTGCGGATTGGGCTTGCGACGCAAATTATTTTAAGCAAATTACACCCAAATCGCAACCGCACTTTAAAAAATATAGAAATAAAACATTTAATTTTATTCTGGTTTGAAATTGTTTCAAACTCGTAACAAGTTTAGACATGTTATTACATTATTAATTATTATTATTATTATTATATTTTATTATTATATTATTATTATTATTATTATTATTATTTTATTATTATTATTCATTATATTTTATTATGTTTATTATTTTTATTATTCTTATATTTTATTATTATTATTATTATTATTATTATTATTATTTATTATTATTATTATTATTATATTTTATTATTATTATTATTGGTATCGTTATTGTTATTTCCGTTATCATATAAAATATTTAGGGGTCTATTAGTAATTTGATTTTTTCCTTTATATAGTCTTGTTTTTTTTGATATTAAATAATAAGTAAACAACCAGTATTCATTCTCAGCTTTGTTTTTAATGTTTTAGCAGATTTATTCGATATGGAGGTGCAAAAACTTTTGTTAATTTATCATGAATGTTTTATATATTTTATTTTGAATGTGTTATGTTTTTAATACACTGATGATGGATAGACCTTTATGCGAAACCTCTGATTAAGTAAATAATAAAAAATGTGGAAAATTCTAGTTGCTGTATACGCTTTTTATCCTATATATATATATATATATATACTAATATACATATATATAATAAATATATATATGAGTATATATATATATATATATATAATTATATATATATAATATTTATATATATATATATATATATATATATATTATTATATATATATTACTTATAATATATATTATATATATATATATATATTAATATATAATATTATATATATATATAGTATATATATATATATATATATATATATTATATATATATATATATATATATATATATATATATATTATATATATATATATAGAAATATATATGCGTTTTTCTGGACTTTGATCTGGCCGATGGGGCTTGGTTGCTTCTAACGCTAGCTATAAATTGGAAATGACTGCTTTGACTCTGGTGACGCTTCGGCTTCTGGCCGATTAAGGTGAGCTGTAATTGTTGATTTGGTAGTAGCAGGTTCATTCTTCTTCGACTCTAAATTTTTTCTCCCTTCATAATCCATGTTCAATAGTGTTGCTCTCATGGTCATTCAGGCTAGAGAAGTGCTTATCGGGTGGAAAAATTCTCGTTCTCTTCCTCTCACTCTTGCTAATTTTCATTCAGCTTGGAATTGTTTGCAGGGATACTCTTTGTCGAGCAAAGCGGGCTTTCATCAAAGAAAAGTGCGCTAACCTCCTTGATTCTCACTGATAAATCTTTTCTGGCCTTTGCCAAAAATATTTCTAACACTTTCTGTAATCTGTCTTTTCCTCCTCTTATTCTATCTGTTTGTTCTGTTGCTAATTCTCCAACTGGAAAAGGAAATCTCTTCGGCCTCTATTTTCCCTCTTAACTCAATCTACCGTCTACCTCCTCCTCCTCCTCCTTCTTCTCATCAGGTTCCTATGCCTTGCTGTGATTACACATTTGATCGGTGCATGGCTTCTGAATGCTATGAAGGTTAGGCAGGGGCGGGTGGCCCGGATGGCATTCTCCCTGAGTTTTTGGATTTGGAGTATGCTTCGTGCTGACCCAGCCCTCGTCACTTATTCTCTTGTCTCATACTATACTTTCCTCAGTGTTGGGAAGCAGCATGGTCCACTGTTTCGAAAAAGGCGCTGCTCTGATTTCAACTAACGCCTATAGCTCCCACTTGTATTCTATCTAGATCTTTTGAAATCCTTCTCAACTCTCTTCTTTAGATCATCTGGAGTACTTCACTTGCTTTTCCGATAGCGTACGGACTTTCGGACTCGAGGTCTACTGGCGATATATTTTCTTATCCTACTGATTTATGGTTTTCCCTTAGACTAAGGAGAGACTTGCGTGGTGGCGCTTGACATATCCAAAGGCATTTGACCGGGTATGACACGAATCACTGCTCTCAAGCTCCCTCCTTTGGTTTTCCTCCTTCTTTGCTCTTATGTATAGTTTCTTTCAAATCACTCAATATCGGCTGTTCTTTTTCTGTCAAAAGTGGTGTCCTTCAGGGTTCTTTCTGTCTTATCTCCTACTTATTCTATTTTCATTAATGATCTTCTCACTGCACATCTAACTCTATCCACTCGTATGCGGATTCGACCTTCATTCTTTCAACTCATTTCAATTCTTCTACTTCTTAACATTCTAGAATTGTTCTCGTTTAATACGTTCCGATTTCTATTCTCGATGATGTGGATAGAATTTCTTGGTGGGGTCGTTTCAACCTTGTGAAATTCAGTTATTTTAAAAACCAAACTCCTACAAATCTCCCTCTCTAAAACACCTTCTAACTTTCCTAGCTCTTTCGACGGTTCTCTCGTCTCTCCTGTTGACAATATAAACATCCTTGGCCTTAACAATAAACAAAAAAATGTCTTGGAAGCCTCACATCACAACGGTTGCTAGGGCGGCCTCAAAGAAATTGGGAGTTCGATTTAGGCTGCGAGACTCTTTTTCTCTTCTCGGTTGCTCCAGCTATACAAGGTCTCACCTCTTGTATGGAGTACTTGCTCTCATATAGGGGGGGGGGCTCTGGTTTCACAGGCTTTTGAATCGGGTTGAGGGCAAGGCCATAAGGCCTTATAAACGTTCTGGCACTTTTCAGTTCGCTTGACTATTTATCATCTTTGCAACGTGACCTTGCTGTTCCATCTCATTTCTCTATAGACGCTACAGTGGCAGGTTGCTCGAGGAGCTTATACTCGAGTACACCACTTTTACGAACGCCCTCGTATCAAAAAGGGGTGCTGTTTCGCGCAATGAGTTTTTGTGTTTGATATTGGTAACTCCAGGTTTGTTCGCTGCGGTGCTTCTTTTCACCCACTTATGTTCTACGGAATTCTCTCCTATCTTCTGTATTTCCTACAGAATTTAATCTCTTCACACTTTAAAGCTGCTTCTGTTCTCATCTAAGAAACTGGCGTTAGTTGAAATGAATATCTGAGGTGTGCAAACCCCCTCCTGACTTAGGGCTCTTGACGTGAGTGGAAGTGACACCTGTAATATATATATATATATATACGTATATAATATATATAATAAATATATATATATATATATATATATATATAATATATATATATATAAGTATATATAAATATATATATGTGTGTATATAATTTAAAATATTTATATATTATAATTTTTTAATTTCAAACTTCAAAGAGTAAACATCCGCATCCGCATCCGCCCTCATCTACTTTAAGATCCACATCCGCATCCTCATCCTCTTTAAGATCCATGCATCCGCAAACAGTCAAATTTTGATATCCGGTCATCACTAATATATATATATATATATATATATTATTATATAATTATATATATATATATATATATTATATATATATATATTATATATATTATATATTAGGATAATATATATATATATATTATATATATATATTTAATACCTATAATATTATATATATATATTATATAACATATTATACTATATATATATATATTATATCATTATATATATATATATATATATATTAATATTATATATATATATTATAATATATATATTATATTTATATAATATATTTATATTATATATATAGTATTATATATATATATATTATATATATATATATATATATATTATTTTGCTGCGGAATTATTAATTGTTCTTGTTTTAGTATATTTAACGTACAATAGTTGCGGTTGCGAATTGCGGTTGCGACCGCAATTCGCGGTCTACCGCAATTGCGTTTGCGGTTGCGATCGCATTTATTTCTTACGAATTGCGATTGCGATTGCGCCGCAATTATTTTTGGGTTGCGGGCCCAACACTGTATATATATATATATATATATATATATATATATATATGGTGAATATCTAGATTTGAATATATATATATATATATATAATATATATATATATATATATAGTATATTTATATATATACTATATATATAATATAATTAATATATATATAATATATATATATATATATAGCATGGGGTAGGTAGGGGGGGGCACTTGCCCCCCCCTAAATCTTGGCGAATAAAAACAGAACTAGATTTTTACCTGAGACGTTTTTAGGGTTTATTAGTAGAAAAACTGTTAAAAAAAAAGGATACATCAATCGATAGATACTGAGGAGTAATTATAATTACTACATATTATAGAACATAACATTTTTTTATAGTTTAATGTATTTTCATTTTCATATTGGCTTGAAGTCACTAGCTGTGGTGCTTTTTATTCAGCTTAGCTTTCATCTGACAGTATTCTCCGCTAGAACTCCCAGTATGTCGATAGCATTTGGGGGCTGCCAAAGCTATATATATATATTAATATAATTATATATATATACATATATATATATATATATATATAATTATATATATATTTAATATATAATATATCTATATATTATATATATATATATATATATATATATATATATATATATATATATACGAGGACGCCTGTTTTACGACTGCGTCAGTTTTTTATTTTTTTTTGTTTTTTTTATATTTCTAGTATATGATCCTAACAGTCAATTTAAGGGGTGAAAAACATGATTCAAAAATATATAGGACCAGTTACGTTTACGACTCCGTCAGTTTTAATTTTTTTTTTTTTTTTTAACTAAAGGAATATCATAAAGGTAAACGCAAAGATGGCAGGAGTCGGGCTCTCTGGCCTTTCGGGGAACGACAGGGTAGGACTATTTCTCCCCCTCGCGGGGAGGGTCTTCCGGAACTCCGTCTTTGGTATTTGGGTAATCGCGGGGGTTCTCCCGCCCCTCCCCTTACGGGGTATGAAACGTCCCCCCATCTGTCCCCGTCGGCTCGAGCCCCCTAATTTT
>JABUQX010021727.1:0-15000 GCA_015478945.1 Trachelipus rathkii
AAATTAAGTTAAAAAGATGAAACAATTAATAAAAAAAAATTTTAAAAATATAACGATATATAAAAAAAACATAAAAATAAAACAAATAAATGTAAATCAATTTCAAAATATAAAATAACAAAAAACCAAATCTTAACTTCAATTACATAAACAAAATGAAATAATATTTCAGAAGTAAAAATACAAAATAAATATAAACATTTAACTGTTTAAAATAAAATAACAATTAAAAATAAAATATAAAGAGACACAGTCAAATATCCAAATGACTAAAATGGCAATGAACTTAACAAAATCAAAAACAATAGAAAAAATATAACAAAAAATAAAAAAAACTATTAAGATTCAAGAACAAATTAAACAAAAAAAAAAAATAGAAATTAAAAAATTAAATAAAGAAATAAAAATATAAAATTATCTTATTTATTAAAAATATAGAAAAAAAAGTTAATAATAATTACAACAACCAATGAAAACAAAAAATATAACACTAATTAAATAATAACATAAAATAATTTACCTAACAACAAATACAAACAGACAAAAAAAAAAAATACAAACCAAATAGAAATGAAATCAACCTAATAACTATAAAACATCTTATAAATATAACAAAAAAATTTAAACAAATAAAATAAAATTAAAAAAAAACAAAACATAAAAAAAAAAAAAACTAAAAATTAAAAGAAAACAAAAAATTAATAAAATTAATAAACATAAATAAAAGAAAATTAAACAAAAATCAATTTTCGTAAAACATAAATAAAAAAAAAATTTAAACAATAATTTAGTCAAAAATATTTGCAACATAAAAATAAAAAATAAAATAAAAAAAGAAAATATTCACAAAAAGAAAACGAACAACAACAAAATCGAGTGAAATTTTTGCTTTCCCTCAAAATCCTACAAAAAAGATTATGAGTGGTTATCTTTCCACACTTACAACTAGCTTCAAAAGCATTACCTTATTTGGGTTGAATTAATAGATGATACAATTACTCCATTTTTCACAGCCTCGCAATGGGGGTGCTTAGACTAGACTCTAAAATAATATTAGAAGAATAAAACTATTTTCACCTGAACAAAAAAGTACTACATTCATTCAACCTTCAGAATATTCCCATAGGATATTTCGTTTTATCGCACTGTTGCGAAATAAAAAAAAAGAAAAAGCTATGACTTCTGAAAAACATCAAATACTTGTAATATATGTTTGCAGTATAAGTGTACTAGGACCATAGTTGCAGTATAAATACATATATAATATAGTATATAATATAATAACATATATAATATTAATTTATAACTACTATTATAATATACCCTATAGAATATATATTAATATATATATATATATTATATTTATATCATAATAATATATATATACCAATTATATATATATTATATATATACTGATAATCAGAATAATTATACTATTTCTGTATATATATATATATATGTATATTAATATATATTATAATTATATAATAATATATATATATTATAATATATATATATATATAAATATATATATGTAAATATATAAATCATATATAATATATATATCCTATATTATAATAATCATAATAATAAGATATACTGATAATATATATATACATATATTACTTATATAAATATAATATATATATATTATAATATCTATAATATATTTATATATACCTTATATATATTACTATGATAAATATGTATATAATTATATATATATAAGAATATACTACAATTTATAATACATATAAGATATATAATATATAAATATATATCCAGTCATATGAATATATACTATATATATATAATATATATAAATATATATATATATATATGCTAAGGGAAGGAGATAATTCCAGGATCACCAGAATATTTGTAGTGAATAGTGTCACTGTACATATCACTGCGCAGACTTAGAGGACGCACGTTAGGATCATCACGAGCTTAGTAGATGTTACTTCCTAAGGACGAATAGATTATATATATTTTCACTGTTCTCTAATTTAATGTAACGGGTTAGGTAATATTTCAGCTATGAATACTTAATTTAGTTTGATAATCCTTTAAGCTTACAGGCTAATACTAGATTTAAAATATAATATTTAGTTATTATTTCAGTGATATGATTTTAAATATATGTAATACATGCTAACTTTTCTGGGGTGCAGCAAATCATATACACTAAGGATAATGAATTTAGTAAATCACAGCGGACTATATTAATGTAACTTAGGTAATTCTTGAGTGAGATAATACTATATAAGTCATTATTTTATTAAGGTGTGGATTGAATAATCTCTTTATTGGCTTAATGACGTCATGTCGTATTGCATATATTAGAATGACTTTTATTCCCTTAGTGTCTCCAGTGCGGAATTAGTACTATTACGGGTATATTGATACAACTGACTTGGGAGTAAGCATCTACTATTATATGAGCCGTCATTCAGTGTGTATTTTTGAGCAATTTTTATGTTATTTTATTTTCTTTATATAGTGTAGCTCTCAAGTGATTTATTAGAATGTATCCTATATTGGATTACAGCATAGTGTAGTTCTCTGATTATAATAGGTTATACTAGCCTATAGATTTTAATTATAAATATTGAAGGGGATAATAACTAAAAGGTACTCATATATACTAACTTAGATATGTATTTTCTCGAACTCTATATCTCGCGAAAATTTTTTATCTCAAAATATAGGATACTAGCAATTAACCTATCTACTATACACTATGCTATGTTGAGAATTCTACTGAGATATAAAATTCCAGTTACAAAGGTACACAGAGTAGAACAATAAGTATAGTGTGATTATACCCAATGAGAAGTAACTAAAAAACTATACATGACTCAAGAGAGACAAACTAGGCGCATACACTACGACAGCACTCTCGTGCTGTCTACACGCGATCAACGTGAGTGCTCCTGGTGTCCTGAGGGCTCTCGAGACCTTAGTGAATGCCTCTCAATTTCAGCGATAGTGCAGCGCACGATATGTATACATTTCAGGAAAGTCACTCAGAGCTGCTCATCAGAAAATACGTCTAGAGTTACTATATGACCTGTGCATTAGCACTTATAAATACGACGGAATGTTACTCCTTAGACTCCTATCTACCTACTATACTATACCTACTACCCTCATATACTACTACAATTATATGATATAACTCAGAGGGGTTAAATAACACAACCTAGTAGTTTTTCTAATCTATTAATTGATAATGGATATATCAAAATCTTATTGGACACATTTACATTTACACAAGTCATAAATCTTTCATACATACAATTATTCAAATATACATCGAAACTACACCCTAGTTTAATATATAACCCAGGTGTGTTTAGTATATATTTTGTATATAAGAAGAGTTTTAAATTACAATGATAAGAATCAAGTTATCGAGATACAAGGGTAGAGCAAATGGTGAGAAATATAATATAACATATTATTCTTAATAGGATAAGATGTTTATAATTTTAATATAAAGCTAATATATGTTAAGCGCTATTTATTATATAGCAGTTATATCTAGTTTGTCATAAACTTGTTATTTATGAGTTCATACAGAGTTAAATTATAAATTAACTTAACTTAGTTTGAGATGCAAACCACGAGTTTATTTTAATGAACTCACAATTCAACTTTGATCATTATGACGGCGATTAAAAAAGTCACACATATTGTAAGGCCTATAAGTTCACCAAAAGGTTTATATAATCACTTAAGTGAGCTCAGGAAATGAGGCAACAGTAAGTTATGTGGAGATGTTCTCATGCAAACAATATAGTGAATCCAACCAAAATGGAAGTTAAATATAATCATATAATTGATTCGCAGGTACTCAAGTCCACGTATTAAGTACAGCGGGGTTTCTTCCAAAAGATATAGAATATACTGACTCAATATTGGAATCTGCCACTAAAATAGAACTACTAGCTATAAGATATATAGAGATAGCCCGGATAGATATATAACATGAGCGTAGCGATTAAACTAACAGTTATAATCCCTACATTATTAATCTGACGCTAGAAAATAGAACTCCTGGTGCGTATATACATACAATAACAGAGTGTGAAAGTCTATTGATTATACACCAGTTCACTATATCCCTATCTGACTAATATATATATTTGAAATCTATAATATTTATATATCATTAAAATTTCATGTTGAGCGACTGAGAGTATTAACATAACTCACTTAAATTGACTATATATACAAGTCCTATACCGATACGCATCGCACATGGATAGAAAGTAGTCGAATTACGTGGTACTCTCTCTAGAAGCTAGAGAGGGAGAATGAGACATGGATTTGACGAACTGAGCGAACCTATCGTCCAGAGACCAACTCAACGCGTAGGCGACCTCCAGAAAGCGGCTACGACATCTCTCATGTGTGGATATGAGTGCTTTCAAGCCAGGATCTCCTGAAAAAGCGCGTCTAAGTCACTTTCATACACATCGAATGCATCAGCCTAGCGATGCATTATATATATGAAGACGCATATAGGATAGAGTTCGGCGTTTCTACATCATACATATTGAACTCAGATCGCCTGAGGCGTCTGTGTCATGATAAATCATCACAGTGAAAATCGATACGGAGTCTCTCTCAAGAGTAAAGGAGGCATTAGAGAAACAATCATCCACTAGTAGATAGCGAAATCGGTGTTTGTAACCAGTATCAAGTATAAAGACTTGAATTACTTAGAGAACCGAGTGCACCACTGCTAACATATATCACTCAGTGACAAGTACATATAAATGAAAAACAATAGAACAGGATGGTCTAAAATCAATATCACTTCACTCTCAGAAAATAACTACAAGGCCACTAGTGGAATGATAAGAAACCAGGATATCGTAGAAAGAAATGAAGGCATACGAGAAAAGTATAGAGGTAAATATCTCCTCAAATAAGAGCAATATTAGAACTCAGTCTAGGTATTGATGAATTCATAAAAGTGAACAAGAAGGATAAAAGAACGAAGGGAGACAGGAAATGACATATTAATATCCTGAAATAAATAGATGATCCTCGTCCAAGGAAACATCGTGTAAGACACGAACAAGAAGCAAAGGGAAAAAAGAAGAGGGATATTATACAGCCCTACACTCACCGAATAAGTTCTAAACGAACCGCACTCTGGATTTTTTACAAAGTGTTATCTCGCAAAATAGGATCATCTACAAGTTCGCTATCACAGAAACAGAGGGATCACGGTTCCGAAAATAAAGTGAGCAACGATCCCTAAGAATGTCATCGACCACGACAACTGAAACATGCAGTATCAAAGACTCATGAGAGACACTAAAAAAGGCGCAAACACAAAATACTTGTATGCCATCATGTGATACGATAAACTTATCCTCAACCACACCAATTTATCAATTGCAAGGACTCACTTACAAGAACAACCTTATTTCCAAAATACCTCATTCAATATCAACTCACACAAAAAAAAAGCGCGTCTCACAATCTATAAGATAATATCACTATGCAAAGCTTATATCACTACGTGACTCATAACATTGATCAAATAAATTGTCTCAGATCTAAACTCACTCGCCATAAAATATTACACATATACTGACCCATGACTATAATTACATACTCTACTAGGATTTAAACTTTAATATAAATAATATCACTTTACTAATAAAAAACCATTATAATACAACAAGACAGCCAGGTTCCTACCCGAACAGAAATGCAACGAGCAATATATAGCATTACACTAACAAAAAACCCAACCCACCAAAAAACCAATATAGAAATAACAAACCTAACATCATAAAACACTTGATACATGACGGTAAGATAATTTTCAGAACATAGACGTTGTGGAAGCTGTGATGACCTTAAGATGTCCTCATTAACAATCCAACACACGACCGGTCAAAAACAACAGTCGACTATATAATTTTAAATTTTTTACAAGTCAAGTTGGATTCATTGAAAACACCATTGACTTCTAATAAAAAAAACCAACTCAGTCAACGTTTCTTTGACGAGGACGATTGTGGATCAAATGAGAACACAATAGTCCATCACACCACAACGTATAACATGAAAACTTGCCGTATCTAGTCAGGTATATAGATAGTAACACCAAAATTAACATCTGACCATCTGCAAGAACATTCTTAGATAACTGTACTATTAGTAAATAAAATATTATAAAATTAAATACCGAGAAAGGGATTAATATTACAATGGAGGAACATAATTAGCAGAATATTAGGGGACTATAAGATAATAGAACAATTTAATATATACTGCAAGATAATCTAACAGATTTATTTCATACCATATCAAAAGATAAGAACAATATCGAACCATGAACTATATAATGACGACCATGATATATAATAATATAATCATAGGCAATAATGCATTCAGAATAACTTTTGAAATTTATTTATTATCCCAAGCTCCCCACCTTCCTCCGGAAGCCAAAACCCAGAAGTGAGAAGAGCAGGAAAAGAGATAGAAAAGGAATTGAGTAAGAGAATATGCCAAAGATTTTTAGCGGACAAAAAAATATTATATTCAAATTTATTAAGAAATATAATATAATCACAGAATTCCTTTCAAATGAATTAAGAAGCAACCAATGGAAAGAAGAAGTAAAATCCCAATATCAGAAGATGGAGGTTAAGGTCTTTGGGTGATTACTACCGAGATTGAGTTCTATTTAGACCTATTCATATGTACTAAAACTTCATAGATTAGACAAATAGGGCATTAGAATCCATTTCTCTCAGGGCAACAAAGCTCCTATTACTATATAATTTCAGGAGGAATTCATGAAGGTAGTAAAACAAAAAACAATTGGTTTGGTAGACAAATTAGTTTTAGGGAAAATAATTTCATTTTTAATAGTATAATGAATCAACGGGTAATTGGTTGATTACGATGTAAATCCCTTGATTCATTTAATTCACTAAGTCCAATGGACGGATAAACAAAATTTTACGTACTTTAAAACAATTTGAAACAAATTCATATACTATTAGGCTAAGTTCCACGCTATCACGCTGTCAACAAAAGCCAACACCTATAGTAGTTAATATTAGGATTAACAGCGACGGGAACTATCAAAGAACCAGGTTTTCCTTTATCGCAATCAACCTGCACTACACGCAATCTTGATGCAAGATCGTGGTGCTGGGGCTGAATTATGAGATAGGTTAAATATCTTCTACGTTGTACACAAAGCGGTATTACTGAATTTTCTCAAAGGAAATTTATTATCCAAACTTATTAGCAAAGAGGAATAAAGGAAAAATTATATATTTTCTAAAGTATTATCAACATGGTTGAAAGGACGAAGGCTTTGCCTATAATTATTCAACAGGGATTTTCATAAAAAAGCACTGACTTTACATCATCAGCGATACGATCTTTAATACTATGAACATGAGAAATCGTAACATTTAAAAGGCATGGCTTTCAATTACTATAAGTAATTCATTATGCCTTTATACAACAGGATCAGAGGATTTAACAAAATGACCTTTCAATGACGTATAATTAGATTCATCATGTACTCTTGCACCACTGCTAGATTAATGCATCCAAAAAGAACACAAACTTCAGATAATCTACTATTAACAATATCGTGTACACCAACTAAGAACCTGAGAAAACATGAAATAATTCATTAAAAATAAGGTTTTTCAAGATTTATTCACGTTCTGGGGAGTAAGACTGAATAATTTTTATCAACGGAAGGTAATTTCTCCAACATTGTGGATAAAACTGTTAGGTTCCTCACACTGGATGTATGTATTAACCATGGGGAGTATTTACGGTCGACCAATTGTGTACTGCCGTAAATTACAAATTTTTACAACATACCCAAACATTTACCTTTTCAAATGCGGACAGACCACAACTTTTCACCACAAAGATTTATAATTTTACGAGGGAGGCAACAGGATGAGGAGGCAAGTGAACGGGAACTAATATACTAGAAAATTTCGTATTCATTCTATCCTCGGTCCGTTTTGACTTTAATAAAACATTCACCCAGAGATGCGTATTTACTTGCAAAACACACAGCAAACTATACTTCGAACCCACGACCATTCTGAGGGAAACACAAAGGAATTCGGACGAAATAAATTACAATTCAGCATTTTATGACCTCTTTGCTTTGCACATAATACAAATACCGAGACGTAATTTTGTCGCATTCATTCTATACTATAGGCCCACCTTTCTGCAAGTCACATCACTGTGTCTAACAAGCACGTTCATACTCTGGACATCTTAGACTAAGACCTTCCAAAAGTAAAAAAAACAAACCCAAGGGCGATTTTGGGGGAAAAAAATCATCAACGACTGCACATGTATCCCATTTACTGAAAATTATATATAATAGTAATTACTCTATCTCGACTTAGAGACGAGCTGACGTGAGTCTAGCGAATAGATATATCACCTTAACTGTTCCAATTACTGGATGGTATAGGATATCTTCAGCAATGACTGACTTTGTAGTATCCTTTAAGCTTACGGCTAACTGATTTAAAATATTTGTTATTTCTTGTATGATTTTTAATTGATACTGCACTTTCTGGGCAGATGAATCAATACACTGAGGATTATGATTAGAATACACAGGGACATTATTATGTCTAGGGATTCTTGAAAAACTAGGAGCTTTAGGGGGATTTAATAATCTCTTTATTGGGCTTATGACGTCATGTCGTTGCAATAGCTTTATTCCCCTGTGTCTCTCAGGCGAATAGCTATTACGGGTATGATCAACGACTGGGGAAGCATACATATGCGCTTCGTGTTTTTGCATTTTTTGTTTATTTTATTTCTTTATTTGCTCAAGGTTTGATATGTCCTTTTGGATCAGCAGTGTCTCTGTTAATAGTATCAGCCAAGATTTTTAATTAAATATTGAAGGGAAAACAAAGGACAATACTTAGATATTTTTCTCGAACTGTTGGAAATTTTTCATTCATACAGAAAACCAGCGGATTACAGAAAATCGAAGAGACGAAAGTGTGAACCAAGTCACAAATCTACTCAAAAAATGCAACACGACGAGCAAGAACACTAGGTCCCTGTTCGGGCGCCATTTAATGAGGCTATGTAAGGGAGAGTAATTCCAGGATCACCAATATTTGTAGAATGGTCTAGAAATACGGATGACCCTGGCAAAATATGAATTGCGAGTATAAGATTCTAAATATATATTATATATATAAATATATACCCCTATACTACCTATATAATATCTATAGATACATTATCATTACTCTTATATATATATTATTACTATATATATAAATATATTATATTATAATAATATAATATATATATATATATAATATATAATATATATACGCGTATTATATATATATATCATATAATCATATATAATACTACGCATAAATACTATATAAACCCTGATATACATACCGTATATACCCTACTATATATACTACTCACTACTCTACATATCATACTAATATATATAAATCATATTAATATAATCATAATATAATTATATAATATAATATCATATATATAACAATATATACTACAAATATAGAATATATATATATATTATATCTAAATAATATATACGTGAATTAATATGATATACCGAAATACGTATCAATAAAAAGGTTATATACTTAGACCTATACATTATATTTAAATATTTAAAATTCAATGAAGTTAGAAAACAGAAAGTACAAATCAGTTGGACAAATAAATAGAAGTATTTACCTGAATATAAACTAGAGGAGAGCAACAGACGGGTTACTTACAGGACAACATCAAATTTCTTTACCCGATAAGGCTTCGCCTACGGGGGTATTTGTCTCCGGACCTAGCCTCTCATTCACCACGTCACCCTATGTAGACTTTTCGAAGGTGAGCGGCTCATCCAAACATTACTTTCGCCTTTGCATACATAACTATTATATTGACTCAGAAGGGGGTTAAATAACACCCTAGTAGTTTCTACTTTTTAATTGATTAATATCTACAAAACTTTTGGACACTTTACATTTACACTAAAGTCATAAATCTTCATACAATACAATTATTCAAATATACATCGAAACTACACCCTAGTTTAATATGAAACCCAGGTGGTTAGTAATTTTGTTAAGAAGTGTAACAATGATAAGAACAGTTCGAGAACAAGGGAGCAAAGTGGGAAATTATACATTTACAATGGATAAGTTTATTTATTTAATTATAAAGTATTTGTAATCGCTTTAGCGTTATTAGTTTTTAAACTAGTTTTTATTGTTCCACGAGTAATTAATTACTTAACTTAGTTTTGTTCAACCACGTTTATTTTATGAACCACGATATCACTGTCGACAGAATATATAAAAAGCACACAGATATTAAGCATAAGAATTCCAAAGTAATAACCAGGCGGAATGGTCAATAGTAGTTGTGGATGTTCTCATCAAAACAAATATGAATCAGCCAATGCGGCGAAGATAAAACTATGTCAGCGAGGTCAATCACACGATTACTACAGGGGTTTCTTACCAAGATAGAAAATCTGACAAAGTGAAACTCTGCACAAAATAGAACTGCGGCTATAAGGATGAGCCGAGATAGAACAGAGCTAATAAACAACAGTTAAGCCCACATAGCAATTTCGCACTAGAATAGAACCCTGGGAAACACATAAACACAGTGATGATACATGAATTTTCACCAAGTTTTACACTTCATATATATTGAACAAATTATTCATTTTAAAATTCATTTACTACTTAAGACTACTTAATAATTAATAACTTTTACATATACCAACCCTCGAACTGATGAGTGCCCAGTATTCGGAGTCTTGCTAGAGGGAAATAGGGATGAGTGGGTTTTAGAGAGCTGGACACGAGAAGCCAACTCAAGAGCAACTGGACAAGGGGATACATTTCCATCTTGGACTATAACTTTTAAGCATCTATAACAAGCGTAAAGCATTTGGTAGTAAAATATAAAGCATTAAAACCCAGCCATGCATTATCATTATAGAACTTAATGATAATTAGTTTTCTAGAATTAATACTAACTGAGCAGTAACCTTGAGTATAATCGAATACAGAAATCGTCGTTATCAATGGAGGCATGAGGACTCAATAAACGGAATAGCCCAAATGTGGTCCAAATATCAAGGAATAATTACGTGGCAACACAATCATAGTTATCCCATATATAAGCAATGAACATTAGTTTAAATACAGGAAATACATAAAATATCAGGAATATTTACAAGACTAATGTCATCTGAACTAAATTTCTTGGATAGATAGATAATAGGATAATATTAGTGAGATCAATCAAGTATAATATTATAATGATAATCGCAATAATGAAGACAATGATGAGATGAACGGAGTATGAGAAATAGCACCTGATAATAATCAAGAATACATGAAATATACGTCATCGCAAACACTAAAACACAACGAGACAAAAAGAGAAAAGAAGAAGGAGTAGTATCACACCGCCGGCGCACACACAGTCAACACTAAGCTAATGTACAAAGGATATAGTACACACGCAGCTACTATATATAGTAAAGTAGTACTAAAGACTGAAACGCGAGGAGTAAATATACTAGATTAGCCTAGCTAATACCAAAAATGACCACCCCACAGCGTACAGAAGGCACTCGAGGTACATAAGTAACTCAATAATACTACACAATAGAGTACGCACTAAGAGTAATAAACTGAGGTATTAACTATAACGTACAAAGCCGGTAATAAGGAACAATACCGAGTACATGACGAAGAGACACAACTGAAAACTCAGCATATATCTATATATAAACCCATAAAACACTAAACCGATACTAGTAAGTATAAAAAACACAATAAAAATAATACATAGAAAATAGGTAGTATATATATATATTATATAAATAAAGGCAGAGAATATAGTAAATATCATAGCTAAGACTACTAAAATACATAAACGTATAACTATACCTCACTATAACCTCTCATATAATATACCATAATCACGAAGACATACTACCTAAATAGAATACTCACTCACCACTCAAATAAACTAATAAATAAAAAAAATAAAGTAAAGAAATATAAGTAAATATATTCTAATACGGTATCACTACCTACCCTATACACCGGGGATAGACGAAAATAAAAAATACCACTAGTAAGTATAACCGCCGGCCAATGTATAAATACCACTCGCAAATATGATACGCATAGATATAAGGAAGACTAAATCCTATAGACGCTCAGGCATACTAGTAGCATAAACAGTAACTACGTAAGTCAGCAGGGAGGAACAAGTAACTATCCTAGCGAAATACTACATACCACCAGGCCAGCCCAAAAATAAAATACTCTACCTGAGCTCATATGAGTATATAATATACCACCTCATATATATTATAAAGTATATATATTAATATAAGATAATATATAATATATATTATATAATATAATAAATATATATTATATATATAATATATATATATATTTCAAGAAAGTACCTTTAACTGCAGAAACAATGAACATTATCAACAGAGATGTACCATAAATTATCTATTTTTTTTTTTTTATGACACACTTTATATTCGCCTTTTTTGCATGCTAATGCTAATTGCATAATCTTAACTAAATCTAAGTACAATCTCAGAAATAACAATATGGGCATTTTTTTATTGCTGGCGAAATAAGCAAGTATGAGCGAAAATATAAAAATTTAAGCCATAATTTCCATATAAAGATGCAGGTCAATAAAGTAATAAAATGAATAGTTATGTATTATGTGCAAAACCAAAGATAAACAGAAAATAATTAATGGCATTATCAATAAAGAAAACATAACCATGAAAAGAATTTAGAGGATTAATGGACGAAAAATATGTGGACGTATATGCGCAAATAATTCACACATAAGTTTAACTGAATTATTTTGCCTCTCATTGAAGCTTAAGCTAGGTTTAATAGTATTATTTCAGAAAGCAATCGGCTTTATCAAAGTTGCAAAAATTTATAAATTATTGAAAAAGGCTGGTCAGGGCAACACAAAAACACACACACACACACAACACACACACAAATAATAATAAACATAAAGATATATAAAATATCTTAATATGATAATAATAACAAAATGAAATAGACAATAATAATATATATTATAATATATATATATATATATATTATATATTAGATAGATTAATATAGAAGATATAGAGATATATGATAGAAGAGTAAATAGTCAGGTATATCAGTATATAGTTAGATATAGTATAGTACTATAACATAATAAATATAATATATAATATATAATATATAATATAAAAAGAAAATAGCATTTTATTTTTAATGAAAGGAGCTTCACATCGTATTGACGATTATGAAGAAAGGAAAATCCTAATGAGTTTTTTAAATTTAATAACCTAACGTCCTCCTCTCTCTCTCGTCTCTATATATATATATTATATTATATATATATATAGGTTATTATATATAATATATATATATATATATATATTATATATTATATACTATATATATATATATAATATATATATATATATATATATATATATATTATATAGGATATAAAACGGGGCTTTTTAAAAACTATGCGTGAAAGCGTTCTATTTTTGGACGTGGATGCCTAGTGGTTAGAGGCATTCCGATTATTGTTAACTATGCGACGCGTAGTCCATGTTCGAAGCCCGCTGATGGAGAGTAAAATCTCCTGTGACTCATTCATTTAAAATGAGATTTGGAACCCGTTTTCTAGCACGCAAAACCGCAAAGGTCATAAAAGTGGCCCTTTTTTCGTCACTTCAAAGGGTGCCGCCGACCGAGAAAAGGTCAGATGTTTCTATATTCTATATTCTATATATATTCTATATTCTATATTCTAGCTTCTAGCACGTGCCGACATATATTGTAGAATACACCCGGTATTAGTGTCTACCCCTAGGTATTGGGTACGGGGAGTCGATTAGTGTGTATTAGAAGGTGCTAGGATGCTTCCTTCTATGAGTTATTACCCTACCTCCCCTTTTCTAGCCTTTTCTAGCATGACATATCCTACGTCATAGAATTACACCCGGTATTAGTGTCTACCTCTAGGGTATAAGGTATGAGGATTCGATTGGTGTATATTAGAATGTGCTAGGTTGGTTCCTTCTACGAGTTAGTACCCTCACCCCCTTTTCTAACAATTCTAGTGCGATATATCGTATGTGACAGAACATATCCGATATTGGCCATCGATTAGTACGAATCGGACCACATGCTGAATCGATTCCTTGTGCGTTTACGGACGCGGATCGATTCACTTTCCTAACAAGATGTGTAGTATAGATATTTACCCTACCCCCCTTGATGGCGTATTGCAAACAACATGCATGCAATGTTGCATGCAATGTTGCAAATGTTGGCAAACAATAATTTCTTCAATTTATTTTATTTGCAAAAGTACCTTTTAATAATTTAAATGTTTTATTTTTCTCAGTGTACAAACTGTTTTACTTATTCTATTTTTATTATTATTTTATATATATATAAATTTATTTTATTTTATTTTATTTCATTAATTTTTATTTTATTGTATTGTATCTTATTTTATTTACTTTATTTTAGTTTGTTGTATCGTTGTCTCATATGAACCTCATAGGTACCATATTTATATATTTTTATTACATAATTTTATTTTATATCTATCCATATGTACATTTACTTATATTTTTATCTATTATAATAATCTTATGATTTAAATACAAAGTTCTTTAAATTTGTTAAGTGGGGCCGATGTTAAGGCCATGCCACGACCTTGTATAAATAAATAAATAAATAAATGAAACCATAGTGTAAAAAGCGAAATAATAAAAAAAATTAATAAATGCAACAGAAATTTTTTCCCTAATGTATATCCAAAAATTTAAGCAGTAATATATAGATTATATTTTATCAGTTTAAT
>JABUQX010021727.1:20000-26238 GCA_015478945.1 Trachelipus rathkii
TCGCGTAATCATAAGATCATCAGATATATTAATAATATTATGGTCCTTCTAAAGAATGTCTAGACGTTATATATTAAGTGATTACACACGAGAAATTTCAGAGACGGGAAAAGGGTTCTCCCTTCTAATATATAAGATCAAATATCCAAGATTATTCTCAACCTTTAAAGACGGGAAATGGCTCCTTATATATAAGTGAGAAGTAATGCGATAATGTCTCCTCATGAGAGCTTTACAACGATCATGGAAGAAATAATATAATTTATTAATTAAATGTTATAATAAGAAATTATCGTTACCTTATCAAATAGGTGAGAAATGTCTCCTTCATATGTTACGGGAATATATTACTCTCCTTTCAAAGATGGGAAATGTCTCCACTTATCAATGTTGAGATAAATGTATAAACCCATTCAATAGAGACGGGTAAAATGTAACTTCCTAAATGTAAAGAAATTTAGTCTCCCATCTAAAGGGTACTATGGATATGTTCTAATTTCATATGTCAGTGATAATGACTCCCTTTTAATATATGGAACGTGGGTAAATATTCTCCCTTCAATGTCGAGAAATATCTCTCTTCAAAGAACATTAAGATGGAGAAATGTCTCAATTTAATGTCGAGAAATGAATTCCCTTCAAAAGACGAAAAATGTCTCTTTTCAATGTCGAGAAATGTCTCTCATCAAAGACGAAAAATGTCTCCATATAAGTCAATTAACCTCTAAATAGGCATAACAAAAAATGTCTCCCTTCAAAGACGGAAAATGTCTCCCTTCAATGGTTTGATGAAATATCTTCCTTCAGAAGACGGTGAAGAAATAGTCTCTTCCATTTCAAGTGTCGAGAAATAGTAATCTCCACTTCAAAAGTACGGGAAAAATTTCTCCCTCAATGTCGGTAAATAAAATGTTCTCTCACTTTTCAAGACTAACGCGGAAATGTACTCCGATTAAATGTCAGAAATTAATACTCCCTTCAAATATGAACTGAGGAAATAGCTTACCTTTACAAATGTCGAGAAATGTAGCTCTCTTCAAAGAGGGCGTAAATGATTCCTCATCATTCAATGTCGAGAAAATGCTCCCTTCAAAGACTGGGTATAATTGTTCTCCTTCAATTGAGTCGATGAAAATGTTCACCCCTTCAAAGATCAACGTAGTATGAATAAAAAGTCTGTCAAATTAGAGGAAGAGTAAAGAGAAATGAGTCCTTCCTCACTTGCGATATATCGCGTAAGATAAAAGGTGTGATCGCTCTTCTTCTCTATACTCTTCGCCAGTAACAATGTATTATATTCCTTATCAATGAAATAGTGGACATATCTCGCGCTTCACCACTCACATAAACCTCATAAAGAAATATCTCCCAGTGGCAAAAAAAAAACCGGGCGGGGGGGGGGGAAACACGAACAAAGATGACCCTGGATAGTTTTTCTCAATGTCGGAAATTGTGCGTCCGTTTCTAAATAGTTAGCAAGTGTGGTATATTGAATGTAGATTTCTCCTGGATCTCTCTTAGAGGTTTCTGCACTCAATCTTTCTCCCTGTCTCACGAAGAACTGTCTTCGGTAAATCGGCTGTTTACTGTATGAATGAAAAATTTCCAAACAGTTCGAAGAAAAATATCCTAAGTAGAGTCCCCTTTGTCGCCTTCATCCACCTGTCGAAGTATGTTAATCTACACCTATACAAGATGTGCATAAATGGTGACTTATCCAACCTTCCAGAAATGGGATCGACATGACTAGAATAGTGCTCTAACCATATAGTAAACGAATCTAGGTGCAAAACCTTGTGATACGTGCAATAAATATATACGAAGATAAGATAGAGAGAAAAATAATAACTCACCTTAACTCAAAAGAACGAGCACAACTGCTCTCGCGTTTCTCGAATGCTTTATCGCACCATCGTCCTGCCCTTCTCACAAGTACGCATTCAGTAAATAGCTGATTCGGCCCTGAGAGAGACACAGGGGATATTAAAGCCTATTTGCAACGACATGACGTCATAAGGCCCAATAAATGGAGATTATAAATCCCTCAAAGCTCCTAGTTTCAAGAATCCCTTACACATAATTAATGTCACCATGTGTCTGAGTTCTAATCTAATCCTACAGGTGTAATTGATATCTGCCCAGAAAGTGCAGGAGTATCAATTAAAAAATCATACAAGAAAAACAAATATTGTGTAAATCAGTTAGCCACCGTAAAGTCTTATAAAGGATACACAAACAGTCATGCTGAATATCTAAACCATCATAATGGGAAACAGTAGGAATAAATCTATCGATCTAGACATTCAACGTAGCTCGTCTCCTAAGTCGGAGAAGAGTAAATATTACTTATAATAATTAATTCTCTCAGTAAATGGAAACAATGTGCAGTCTTGAATTAATTCAACCTTTTGGTTATTGAGCAGGGTTTCTATATCGTACAAACTGTCTCTCCATGAAGTAAATAGAAACGTTGAGGATTAGAATATTATGACACAGTATTGACTATTGCAAAAAAGGTGGGCCATAGTATAAATGAATGCTACAAATACCTCGGTATTTGTAGTTATTGCAAACAAGAAGGTCATAAAATAGCTGAATGTAGATTACGTCCGATTCCTTTGTTTTCCCCTCAGAATGGTCGTGGTTCGAGTATAGTTTGCTTGTTTTGCAAGAAAACGCATCCTGGGGTGAATTGTTTATTAAAAGTTCAAAAACAGGACGAGATAAATGATACGAATATTTCTAGTAATAGTTCCCGTTCACTGCCTCCTCGTCCTCCTCGTAAAATTGTGAAATCCTGTGAATGGTGTGGTCTGTCGCATTTGAAAGGTAAATGTTTGGGTAATGTTGAAAAATCTTATTTACCAGAACAATTGGTCGACCGTAAAACTCCCATGGTAATACATACACCAGTGGAGGAACCTAAACAGTTTACACACGTGGAGAAAAATAACTCCGTTGAAAAAATTATTCAGTCTACCTCCCCAGAAGTGAAAAACTTGGAAAAACCTATATTAAATGAATTATCAGTTTCTCATGTTCTTAGTGGTGTACAAGAATTGAATAGTAGTACTGAAAGTTTGTGTCTTTTGGATGCCATTAATCACAGTGTGCAAAGTACAAATGAATCTAATTATAGTCATGAAAGTCATTTTGTTTTAAATGCCTCTGATCCTGTTGTAAAAGGCATAAATGAATTACTTACTAGTAATGAAAGCCAGTCTTTTTTAAATGTTAACGATTCTCATGTTCATAGTATAAAAGACGTAGTCGCTGATGATGAAAGTCAGTGCCTTTTAAATGAAAAATCCCTGTTGAATAAATATAGGGCAAAGCCTTCGTCTTTCCAACCTGTTGATAATACTTTAGAATATAAATTTCCTTTATTCCCTTTGCTAAAAGTTGGAAATAAATCTTCTTTGAAAAATTCAGTAAATAACCCTTGGTACAACGTAGAAGATAAACCTATCTCAAATTCAGCCCCAGCACCAATACTTGAATCAAGATTGCGTGTAGTGCAAGTTGATTGCGATAAAGGAAAACCTGGTTCTTTGATAGTTCCCGTCGCTGTTAATCCAAATAGTCATAACTACTATAGTTGCTTTGTTGACAGCGGAACTGGAACTAGCCTAATAAGTAAAGAATTTGTTTCAAATTGTTTTAAAGACGTAAATTTGTTACCGTCCATTGACTTAGGAATTAAAGAAATCAAGGGATTACATCGTAATCAGACAATACCCGTTGATCATTATATAAAAATGAAATTATTTTTCCCTAAAACTAATTTTGTCACCAAACCAATTGTTTTTGTTTTACTACCTTCAGAATTCCTACCTGAATTAATAGTATTAGGAGCTGTTGCCCTGAGAGAAAATGGACTAATGCCCTATATGTCTACTATGAAGTTAGTACATAGAATAGGTTCTAAAATAGAACCAATCTCGGTAGACCCAAAGACCTTAACCTCCCCATCTTCTCGATATTGGGATCTTACTTCCTTTCCATGGTGCTCTTAACATTGAAGAGGAATTCTGTGATTATATTATATCTTATATAATTGAATAAATATTTTTGCCGCTAAAATATCTTTGGCATATCTCTTACTCAATTCCTTTTCTATCTCTTTTCCTGCCTCTTCTACCACTTCTGGGTTTTGGGAATCCGGAGGGAAGGGGGGACTTGGGATATAAATAAATCAAAATTACTGAAATGCATTATTGCCTAATGATTATATTATTATTATATAGGTCCTGCATATATAGGTCATTCGGTTCGAATGGCTTATCTTTAGATAGGAGTAAAAAATCTGGTAATTATCTTGCAGAATAATAAATTGTCTAGTATCTTTATAGCCTAAATTTGATAATATGCCCCATGATATATTTAAATCTTTCTATGAATTTAAAATTTTATAAAATTTATTTACTAATATACATTTAATCAAAAGTTTCTTGCAGATGCAGATTTATTTTGTACATATCTAAAACCTGAACTAATGCGGTTAAGTTTTTCAGATACGTTGTGGTGTGATGACCTAGTGTCTCATTTATCCCACACCGCCCGTCAAAAAACGTAGACTATATTTTTTTTTTATTAAAAGTCGAGTGGTTTTCTTAGTGTATAACTTTATGAGTGAAAACGCTTGTTATAGTGAAGTGAAGTGATTAAAAGTCGAGTGGTTTTCTTAGTGCATAACTTTAAGAGTGAAAACGCTTTTCTAGTGAAGTGAATTGAAAAAAATAATATTTGAAAAATGTCCGTAAAGGAGTCTGCATTGTAAATTGTTTTTGTAGATAAGTTTTACTAACCACATTATGGCCAGTACAAAAGTATTTGTGGTCCCCTTTTAGTGTCCCATACTTGGATACTGCATAGTTTCATTTCGTTCGAGAACTCTTACGAACCTCTCACTATTTCGGAACTCTACCCTTGGTTGTTGTAACAATTTAAATGATCCAATTTTGGAAAACACTTAAAAAAATCCAAGGTGGGGAGTTTAGATTTAGTGGGGGGGGGGATGTAAGGGGGTGTGAATATCCCCCTTTCTTTTCTTTTCTTTTTGTTCGTGTTTTAAGTGTTTTGGAGAGGAATTTTATTATTATGGATATTATAGTCATTCTTCCTCCCTCGTTCATTATATTTGCTTCATTTATGGAAATCATTAAAATAATAGATTGTTATTACTAATATATTATATCTATATTCCAGCCTTAGTTTCTTAGTATGTAATAGTTCCTGATATTTATGATTAATGATAAACTTATGTTTCATTTATAATATGATAAATATGATTGTGTTCCACGTAATTATTTATATTGGACACCATTGCTATTCTTATTGAGTTCCCATGCTCCTATTGATTAACGACGATTCCTGTATGATTATACAAGGACTCCTCAGGTTAGTAATTAATTCTAGAAAACTAATTACATTTAAGTTCATAATAAATGCATGGCTGGCTAAATGCTTTATATTATATATAAATGCTTAAACGCTTCCATTCTTTGATGAGAAATTAAATGATATAGAGGAGTACTTGCTAATGTTCGAAAAACAAGCGGAGGCGAATGACATCCCTAAGGAAAAGCAAGCGTTAGTTTTAGGGTCATTCCTTACGAATAAGGCGGTTAAAGTATTCAACAATTTGTCTGTTGAAGAGCTAAAGAATTATGATAGCCTAAAAAGAGCTCTGTTAATCAGGTACGGTCTCACAGAAAGTGGGTACGGCGCCAAATACAAGATATGAGTCCTACGGAAGGATGATAACCTATGGGTGTACTGCAGAAGATTATTGAGCTCTGAGGAAAGTTGGATTAACCGCAAGCGCACAACGTAAACGTATGAACCGATGATCTTATTGAGTTTTTCTCAGTGAATAAGTATTTGAATACTGTTCCGAAAGAACTTGCTACATACCTGAGGGAAACAAAGAAGAAGATACCGGAAGAGATTATAGTCAGTTCAGAGGGTTACATGGAAGCTCATCATTAATTCGTAACAAATAGTCACGCACGGAATCATAATCACGCAGATAAAAGCAATCACACAGTAATAATAATTTTTTAGGTCGAGAGTGCAGTGCGGGTAACTTTACGAGTAGTAATCATCAAAAAGCATGACAACGTACATCGAGGCCACAAACAGAGAGGAAAGAAATAGCGGAAACAGCGGACAGACAGAACATCGTCCAGTAGCAGTGAGGCTGTGGTCAAGATGCTACAAATGTCAGAGGAGAGGG
>JABUQX010021728.1:0-12500 GCA_015478945.1 Trachelipus rathkii
ATCGATAGCTTTACAAAACTGACAACCACAATGTTTCTCATTTGAGAGAGAGAGAGAGAGAGAGAGGAGAGAGAGAGAGAGAGAGAGAAGAGAGAGAGAGAGAGAGAGAGAGAGAAGAGAGAAGAGAGATGACTTTATGTATGACTTTTTCCTCATTATTCCCTCTTGCGTTCCGTACGGATATCAGTGATTTTATTGTCTACAATTATATATTATATATATATCAGATTTTATAGGTTGTTAGCCATATATAATATATATATATCTAATATAATATACTATCCCGTATATTATATATGTTAGTTGATGTTGTGTTTGTTATTTTAGCCTACTCTGTTTCCCATATTATAGGAGTTAGTATTATACGTACTCCATATATATAATATATCTATATACTACGACTCTATTTTATTACTCCAGATTATGTACCTTACATATCTAATATGTTTATAGTAATAAGCTCTTTATATATATATATATATATATATAATAGTGACTTATATTGCACCTTACTACTACTAATATTATATATAGAGTAGATACCACATACCTACTTATATATATATATTCACTTATGAGTCTCGTTGATTATACTTTATATAATATAGAATGCGTTATATACTATAAGTTATCTTGACTACACTATATATATAGCTCAACTTATATATATTATATATATATATATCGCCGAGTAGTGATATATTTCTACCTATATCTGGTATTTTATTATAGTTTATATATATATATATATATATAGCTAAGTGTTATATAATCTATGTTTATATACACCTTCTCTCTATCTCTTATATATATCTATATATAAATATAATATATATATATATTACAGTATACATTAGAATTAATCCATAATCATATGTGACTATTTTTATATATACCTCACGGCCCCTATATCTCTATATATATAAAGTTATAACGAAGTCATGTTTGCAATATTAATACATATTTATATATATCTAGCTTTATATATTATACCTCATATTATTTACTGTATACTCTATACTATACCATTACACTATATTATGCTATATATATATATACTATATTATACTAATATATATATATATTATATATATATGTAATATATATATATATATATATATATATATATATATATATAATATATATATATATATATATATAATATATTATCATTATTATATATATTAATATATATATAATATATATAATATATATATATATATATATATTATATATATATATATATAGGTAAACTTATATGATGTTTCTCTTTTCTCCGTAAAAACTTCCCCAAAGGACTTATGAGATTTGTTCCTTATATAAAAATTTATTTAGCCTCTGCACTTTATATTATTAGCAGATATGATACTTAAAAATTTTTTAGTGTCTAAAAAAATTCGGGGGGGGCCATGGCCCCCTGGCCCCCCCTGGATTACGCCACTGTATATATATTATATATATATATATATATATATATATCTTAATATATATATATTATATATATATTATCTATATATATATATATCTACCTAACCAACTTACAAACATATACATGTTATGTCCCAAACGTAAGTGTACTTGGTGAGGTGTCGTATTTAATTAGGTCTCATGGTCTGACGGTACAGTCGAAATGTTCAACAAGTCCTTATTCGTCCTTCGAAGTAATGACCTTGGAAGGTTACACAGGGTGTTTCCATACTCGGCTGTCCCTTCTTCCACTGTTCATCCGAAGTAGTACCTGCGTCCCCTCTGTACATGGATACTAATTTTTCCTGAACAGTGTGTTTAGTTCACCCACATCGATACAATATTTTTTTCTGTGTTTCCCATCGACTCAAATGATGCCCTTCACTTCATTTCAACTTAGGGCACAGAGGTAGAAATCTGCACTCTCGAAGCTAGATCTAGTCTGATAATGGGAACTGTGGAGTACTGACAATGTTTTGTTCTCTCTCGCTCTCAGGAGAAATTTCTATCCAATTGGACAGCTGCTAATGTTGACGGAGTGGCAATGTTATCTCGGTGGTGTCACGCACCCAGTCCGTCTGCACATGTCTGTTCTGAATTCGCCAGAAACTGCGTTTTCGAAGTCGTTCCATAACATCTTTGTAAAAGATTTGATTAACTGTCTGTCCTGAAAGTACAAATTCCTTTTGCACAAAAATACCACGGCTGTCGAACAAAACAATAATCAGTGTTTTCACCTTGGACTTGCTCATACGTGCTTTCCTCTGACGAGGGAAATTTTTTGTGTGCCATTCCGCACTTTGTCATTTGGTTTCAAAGATCGTACTGAAATCCCCATGAATTCTCCAATCACCGCTCTGCATTATAGCATTTTATCTCGAAAGGCAGATTTTCGTGCTCTATTTTGAGTCTTTTAAGTAAATCTTGGACAAAGTCTCTTGAGCCCCTACTTTGTGCTCGCTTCTGCTTCACGGACAAGTCCCTCATTCGGCACAGTTTTTGTAACAAATTTTTCTTTAAAATCTATGAACTGCCATGTTTCATGTCTCAAAACCATTTTTCTTCCAGCTATCTCACAGCTCTCACCACCTTCCACATTTTCATACTGCGCCTTTCGTGTGTACGAGTTGGTCTTCCACAACGAGAGTCGCCTTCAACAGTGGTAATTCCCTCTGGTCCCTCTTGAAAGCTTTCTGTGACAGCCACTTAAAATACCCCAAACTAGTTCTCGATAGAGTGCGCCATATCTGCAACACAAGCTTCGTTTAAAGACAAGGCAGAGAGTGTCTGTCAGCTGGGACATACCAGATTCCCTTATTACGGTTTCACACTGAATAATTGAAGCGTACCGGTGTTAAGTATTTACGGTAGCATCGCGGAAAACCGAGACTGTAACGAGGCATGAGAATATATCACGCCTCATACCCCCAAAAAATGTAGTGGAACAAACGTAAGGAGTGTAGAACGGACAGCGCGGACAGCTGGGGTTGGGGGGGCCCATGGGACCATAAGAGAGGATGTAGTGGATGCAGTACTACGACCTTTTTCAATTCAATCTGGTTAAAACTGGTATGTGAAAAATGTAGTAGACTTAGGTAACAGTTACCCGAGCGGCTCGAATTTACACCAGCTTGTTCTAGTTGGTACCTCATTCAGTTTAAACACTTGCTTTTTCGGGACGAGGAGTTATATATATACCTCACTTATATATATATATTATATATATATATATATATATATATATATTTATATAGCATATATAATATATATATATATAGTATATATATATATCACGTATATATTATACATTATAAATCCTCAGGAGGGTGAACCTTCGGCCCACTTTAGTTTAAAAAACCTTGTGGTATTTCCTCACTTCCTCTTCTCCTTCAATACACTTTTTTAAGATTTTTTTTTTCGGAAAACATGGGCCTATAGTAGGCTCATAAGCACACCGAAATAAAAAATAATGTTATCTCTCTGTAAATTATAAAAGGTTTAAATGAAGCTTATTCGTTTCCCTAAGTACTCTTTCTTGATGGGTGAATAGCGGACACCATATGGGGGTCAATTAGACCATCTCTTGGAATTTCATATTTTGTGATAAATATAATAATTTTTGTATTTTAATTTTCTACTCTAATTTAGGTAATTGTTCACTATCCAATACATTTCACAGGCTTCATAAGTATTAACTAGAGTGTCATAAACTATATGAACATGAGCACAATAAGAATTAAAATGTGGTGTCCCTATTCACCCCATACAAGGGTTGAATATTGAAACTTTTTGGAATTTAAATTTTTATTTTAATTTTTCCTTAATATAGGTACTGTTTATTTATTCAAATGTAGTCATAGGTAATCAAAATGTCACATAATAGATAACTCATACATAAATATATAAGAATAACAATGCCGTGTCCCCTAATTTCAACCCGCAACATGATTTTTAGTGCGGTGGTGAATTTGGGTACACCAGGTTTTAGCTCCCCGATGAATTTTAACATCTATCCGCCTACTTGTTTGAAACAGAAAAAAATCTCAGCACTGCGGACTATCAGTTTTTAAAAGCTAACATACTCCTGATATATTACTCTCTAATAAAATAATTAAATCAATTTTCATTTTACTTTTTTTTCATAACAAAGCTAAAAAAACTCCATTTTTTCAAAAGTGAAATTCCATTTAAGAATAAATTTCCTCCCCTAATACATCATAATTTTTTAAAATTAAAAAACTCTTTAGAATTAAAAATACTATATATATATTATATTATATACTATATATATATTATTATTTATATATCTATATAAAATAATAAGAAATATTTATATTATATATCTATATTTCATTATATCTACGTACTCATATTAACTATATATCATGTATATTCGTTTTATAGTCACCTAACTTTAGTGCTTTAATATATATAACATAGGCCAATAGTATTATATAGTGATCAATACTATATATATATATATATATATATATATATATATATATATATATATAACTTATATATATATATTTTAAAAATCTCTGAATTTTCTGGCAGTTGTCGCGCCTTACGTTTCTATTCGCTACGTTTTAGTAGCCAGTGACCCTGTCCCAAATATAATACAATGTAACTTCGTTTCTTTTTTTAAATCCCAATCTCATTACCAAGAAGTTTTTACCATAAAACCAAGTAGCTGGTGGGCTTGGGTGCATCTCATTTGCGCATGGTTATAACTCTCAAATGCACGTTCAGCCTTCTTATTTCTAGGTAACATACTATCTTAGACTATGTGGTAGCGTAGCTTACTAGATTCCTAGACCCTGCGAAATCTCGAGGTTAATAGATTTAGGGGCGACAATGCTCGAAGGTTAGTAGAGTATGATAATATCTCCTAAATATATTACTTAATTACTTTTCTTGAAGATAGTCCTGTGGTCTATCTCATGTTACTATCAATAACCTACTAACTATGAGCAATAAATCCATTTTTACCTTTACAAGTCTCTCATCCCAACTCTATGAAATGACATTTATTACTGCTGTAGAGAAGTGTGACAACAATCTGTCTAACTTACCACATACCCCATGTTTTACACCTTTTGTAAATCTTCCTTTTAATCCTATTTATTTAATTTATTTGTCCCAAAAGAGTGAATTTCTTGAAATGCATGGTCTGGCGCTATTGCAAAAAACAAATTCAATTATTGATCATTTTATTTTTACCTCAAAAATAGAAATTTTATATAAAAAAAAACAAAAAACAAAAACAAAAACCCAAAAAAACTAAAAACTAAAAAAAAACACTGGGCTGGGTTTTTTGGTACAACCACGGGTTTTTCCCAACCTTGACACTGTTGGAGATTACATAAAAAGGAGTTTCATATCTTGATATTGATTACATGAATTCAAATGAAGTCGTATTCACTAAATGAATTGCTTCTGTCCACTTAATGTTTCTGTCAATGAAGGTGAGAAGATATCTGAAGACTGGAGCTAAAATATCGGTAAAGGAGGATGGAGGTATTAGTCCCATGATGTCGATATTACTGTTTCAAATCGCTGCTACGGGATTTCCATGAGAGCAATAGGTGGTTTAGCATGAGGTTGACTTTTTGAAAGGTAACATTGTTGAAAAGAGAAACCAAAATTCTTATACCTAGTCCTGATAAGACGAAGAGATGCCTTAATTAAAGGATGAGACATCTGATGAAAATTGTTCAAGATTTGTTCACGAAAAGGTTTTGGCAAAATTTTGGCAAAATTTTGGCAGAAGATCTGAAGAGGTATCACATTATACTTGAAGATTATCTTGTAGAAGGTAAAAATAAAGACGAGACTGGAAATGTGGAAGTTTCTTAATCGGTTGATTGAAGACGAGCGATAAAAGGTAAATCGAAGGAATCTACTTTACCGAGGATATACAGGAAAAAGCTTCTGCCACAATGTTATCTGCTTCCCTCAGGTAGGTCATGGCAGAAACATATTCTGTTGAAATAGTAAGTTTACGTTGCTGTCAATCACTTTTTGCTAGATTTTAATAAATCTATTACAACCTAAAGGAAGAGGTGATGCTTATAGTAATCAGATGTTTATCACTTTATCTGAAAAGCAATCGGAACTTTTTCATTAAAATGTTTGGCTAAATGAATAAAAAATAAGTATTTGTGTTGCTGTTGTGATAGCTTTTGTTGTAGAAATCTAGAGGTACTGGCTGTCCTTCAATCACATATATATAAAAGGGTTGCTTTTATAGATGTCTGATTATTTTCAGTCACAATTGTAGATGGGTTTGATTTGGAAGAGAAAATAGAAGAGATGTGTCGTTCTGAAGTTGATTCTTAATATCCCTGAAGGTTTCTTCCTCTTCTGTAGTCCATGTAAGAGACTTATCTTTCGAGTGGTCCTTTGTTTTTTCTGATAACTGAGAGATGAGCGTTTCAATACAAGGGATAAAACGGCTGTAGTATTCAATCGTTCCCAAGAATCTTTGAAGAGCTGGTTAGTCTGGAGGAAGAGGAAATTTTGGACGTTTTTTCTGAAAGTGGTGAAATTCCATCTAAAAAAATGTGATATTCCAGATCATTGAGATATGACTTGAAGAATTCACAATTTTCTAAGGATATTTTAAAAGTATTTTCTTGAAGATGCTTGAAAACTATCCGGAGATATTCTTCATCCTGTTCTAGAATTGATGAAAAAAATACCAAGTCATCTAGATATATGTAAACAAACGGAAGATGTCTAAAAATGGAGTCCATCATTCTTCAAACCAAATGGCATAAAAACATATTCAAAAAGGCCGGACGAAGTTGTTATTGACAGTCTTTTCAATGTCCTCCGGTCGTATTGGAATTTGGTGATATGCCCTCTGAAGGTCTATTTTGAAGAAGATTGTTGATCCATGTAGACGTTGCGATAGACTTTGAATATGGATACCCATCTCTTTTACTTTTTGCATTCAAAGATCAGTAATCACCATTTGGCCTCCAAGTTCCTGGCATTTTCTTGGCACCAGTTGGAGCAAAGAAGCCCAAGAATAATTGGAAGGTTTAATGATTCTAATCTTCAAAAGAGTATCGAATTCTGCATTTGCTGCTTTGAGTTTATCTTTTGGAAGACGACGAAGTCTTGCAAACACTGATAGAGAATCAATAGTCTCTATGTAGGGAACAGGTCCTTTTGATTAAACTTGATGTTCGTCAAGTGAATAGATGAAGTTAACAGAGGAAACTCCTGAAGCAAAGATGAGATATCGGAGTCTTCAATGTTAGCGGCGATTTGTAATGAAGGAACTTCCTCGAAAGAGACTTGAAGAGGTGCTAGAAGAGAAGTATTTCTTCTTGGAGAATTTTCTTCCCACAATCGATAATTAAGTTGTAATGTTGTAGAAAATCAAAACTCAATACTGGCATTGCGATAGCAACTACTATGAAAGTTCAATGAAACTTTCGACGAAGCTTTTTAATTGCTTTATAAGTAGTTATTTCACCATGACACTACACTTGATAGACAAGCCAATGGTTGCGGACCAATTGAGATTAGTGGAAACTAGTAACATGTTGGTTACTACTAAAGAAGGTAGGTTCAACTGATGCGCTGGTACTTAAGACGAATTAAAATCATATTTGGAATATATTCAACATTCTTCGCTGTAAACGACACGAGTTTATTTTTTTAGCAAAAATACTATATATAAAGGTTTAGTTATAATCGAGATCTGAGGAAAGTCTACCAAAACTAAATTCTTGTCTTTTACCCGGGAATTACAAAAAAAATGCGGGAAGAGGGAAGCAATTATTTAGATACATAGTGAACAAAACAAAAACCCAAAACTATATACAATAGGAACAATAATTTTACAAAGAAAGCAGTATAAACAATCAACATGTCATAGAAACATTATATAATAAATATTATTCTGAAAAAACTAGATAAAGGTCAAAACAAATGTTCCAAAATAAAATCAATATGAAATGTTTTCTTCCACAATTCTTTTTTTATTATTATTCCATGTTTTCAATAATATTTCAAGTTACACCTAATTATTTCGACAACTTTAAAACACTTTTAAAAATTATTTAAACAAAATATTATTTTAAGATCTAAACAATATATAATAAGTGCATTATATATAGACAATATATAATAATAAGAACATTATATATTCAATATATAGATAAGTACATTATATAGAACAACATATAAATTAAGAACAATATAAAATATATCATATATAATAAGAGCACTATACAACATACATACATACATACATAACATACATACATAATCATACATACATACATACAATAGCATACATACATACATAACATACATACATACATACATACATAACCACTACATAATACTCCTACATACAACTACATGGTCAAATCACATACATGCAATACATACATACAATACATACATAATTACACCTAAATACACTATTGCCATACATACATACTTTTGATACATACATACATACATCAATACATACATACATAGCGATCCAGGGCGATTGTCATCACCCTAACATACATACATCATACATACATTACCTAACATACAATACATACACTACATTGTACATACATACACTACACTACACTATGTAAGTACATAACATATATTATATATTATTATTTAAGCATAGGTTATCTATATGTTTACAAGCAGTCAGCTAAAGTTATAATCATTTAATAACTCACTGTTATCGTCATACCTTCCCAAAACTTCGTTCAACTTACTCATCAATTTGTCACTCATCTCGCACCACCACAAACATCTTTTCTTCTCATACTTGAAACTTTCTTTACAGAATAAGCAAAGCTCCATCTGTTAAGACATTTTTACAAACCTATGAGACTCTCCGAATATTCCACTACATCACCCCCTCATCCATAATCTTCACATTTGATTATCCGAGTCGTTTTTTACTATGAAACTCCCACTGGTAGGCACTTAAAATTGAAGTGCCAGAGTTCGATATAATTAGTAATTGAACACAATCATTCCAGATTAGCTTCATATCATTGTGGCTCTGAAAGAACACAGCACAGATTACCGGAAGATTACAGGAACGATACACTTTTTCCAAATTACACACTCTCATTAAACAATTATGATGCCAATTATAGATGTCGTGGCAAAGTTCTAATTCCAGATCTTAAAATCCTAACATTCAATCATTCAAATCAACAGACAATCCCTCTGGGTATATTAAGATCCATTCTCTCCTCTCGTCGGCTTTGCTCCCACATTTCTCATACTCTTAAAATACCTTCTACCTGTCCAAATCATGTGTACCAACATACTACAACGTATATGTACGAAATTAAATCTTCCTCACTCTCAAGCATTTTGTGCCATTTCAGCCAAATAACTACAAAACCATGATTGTCAGGCCATATTATAATTGATGCACAGCATTTTAAACAGTTATCTTGAGAATAAACTTAATGTTCAACTTAATCGTTACATTTTTCTCTATGTTTTGGTTCTAAATAATAATAACTAAAAACTTACCAGCCTACACTGGATTCTTAGCCAAAACTTGTCAGTTATATGCATTTATCTGTTTATGATCTCTACCGATACTTTTAGCTTTATGACCACCATGCATGCTTGTGTAAACCTTGAGACCTCTGCAATTACCTAATTTCTACTGAAACGTTCACACTTGAAATGTTATCTAGACTCCACTTTAATAGCAGTAAATCATACTCTTTACAATTATTTTAGTTCGGTGGTGGCTCTCTTTTCTTCAAATCATACCTCTACAATCATCATTATCCCTTAATATATTTATACCAGCTATAACTTATTATTTCCTCTTACTATATATACGTATTATCTATTCATATATATATATATATATATATATATATATCTATATATATATATATCACCTTATATATATAACTACATATATACGGTGTATATAAGGTACACAATATATATATATATACTAACTTGAGTAAAAAATAATATATAATAAAAGCATAAATCTGTACGATCAATATATACTACCTACAGACTTTTTTCATTTTCGTGGCAATAAGTTTTTTATAATACATACATTACTTCTCCAAAAGAAGCAATTGTTATTTAGTGCAACACTTTAGAGCTTGCTCTCCATAACTTCACAGCGAGACTCTTACTTGCATGTGCACACTAATCCTAAGATTTATTGCCAATAGCCTCCACACAAAAGAATTTTACTATATATTCGGAGAGCCTGTGTATTTTCAACCACTAAATCTAGATTTCTTTGACCCTATTTTCTATCATCTGTACTCCGTTTCATCTAATCACTCCTAAGGAACTATATTATATTTTATTATATATTCTCGGTCCCTATATATAATATATATATTACTTTATATATTACTTTTTTATATATCTATACTTATATATATATATAGATAATATCTTTCCTACCTTAGACCCCCTATGTACTATCTACTATTATACTTTTTTCTACTAACTACACTAAGTATATATTTATAGTATATATGAATGGTAAAACTTACAAAGCCCTCGCATGATATCATAAAAAGGACCGATGGTTACCACGAACAGAATAATATATTTGAAACAGTTGTAGTGAAAAATGTTATTCAAGAAAAAAGTTATTTTTAATTAAAATAAGTTATAAATAAAAACACTCGCAAAGTTATACGTTTTAAAGTGTACGATAATTTTATGGCGTCAAATTTTATCGAATATAAAGGGAGTCTCGGTGAGTCAGTTTTAATTGTAAGAATGTTGTATTGGATGACGTTTAATTTTTGAGTGCATGAGTCCCTCTTCGTAATAAATGAGTTAATCAGGGTTTTTGCAGTATTTTACTCTTATAATTCTAGTGAATGCTTCCATAAATTCGTACCTAATGCTCAAATCTATATCTCGTACACTCTCACTTTTTCCTATATAAACCATTCACACCTATCTAGCAATATTTCGCTCCTTATGAGATGTAATAGAAAGAATATGTACAGGTCAAATGAATATTGTGCAATACCTCAAGAAATTCGTTTTTAAGCAGAGGTGCATATAATTAAATATAGCATACGGTATTTAAACAATAATCCTCACTCTCTTTATTGTTAACAGATGCCCACCAGAACGTCAACAACAGTAGTACCTTTACATACAAAGGTTGTTGAAGTTGATGAAACTCGGCTCCTACACACAATTAACCTAACCTAACCTAATACCTCAACTTTACATATTCATATAAACCACTACCTTATTTATCACCACTCACTATCTTATTGTTGTATTCCTTTTCAGTTAAACCTCTATATAAATTAAAGTGGTAGTTTTTTTCGCTACAATTTCATAAGCTGATTCCAAATATGTTATTAGTTTTCTTGTTACTATCGTAGGTCTCGAGATATCTGCGAGGCGATTGGTAAGTTTGATATATATATATAATATATATTATATATATATATATATAGTATATATATAGTATATATATATATTATATATATATATATATATATATATATATACTATATATATATATATAATATATGCGTCAGCCTCCAGATTAGGCGACGCACATAATTAAAAAACTACGATAGCTACACTAAAAATTTGAATACACTTTTTGGAATCACGATCAAATTTTAGTTACGAAAAGTAACTAAATAAAGTAACATGAACATAAATAAAAAAAAAAAATTTAGATAACAAATTTTTAGGGATGTACGAATAAGTTTATTATTTACAGACGGCAGAAATCAATATTATGAACCAGCCACTTATCAATTTGTTCAATCTAAATTATTTTTTTTTTTTACAGTTTTAAAGCTGCAATATTTACGTAACCTAACCTAACCTAACCATAATTATATATATTTATATATCATTATTTATAATATTTTATTCATACCCTACCATATAGATCTAAAATTATATATATATATATTATATATATATATATATATATATATATACTATATATTATTATATATAACTATATGTATATATATAACTATATATTAAATATTATTAATATTATCTTACCACCTTTTACTTATCTTATATACCCTAACTATCCTTATACTTAGGCGACTTCAGTTATTCGTGAGTTCTTAAACCATATATATATATCCTATACTTTGTTCAAAATATATTATAATAGTAATCTACTACTATATATATATATATATATATATTAATATATATACATACTATACCTTATATATATATATAGTGAGTTTTCGAAAAAGATTCACAAGAATAAGAGAAGTCCAAGTACTTTCTAACCAATTTGAGAGTTTGCCAATTGCGATTTGCCAAGACGCAGATTTGCAATTTGGGAGAATTTTTAAGTAAATTATTAGTTTATTCTTGGTCAAGTTGTGTGCTTTTTTTCCCCTAATCTAAAATTCTCTACCTTAGTGCACTTCCAATAACTGTCTTCGCCTTAACTTCAACCGTGTCAGCTACTCGTAGCTTTTTTGTGTGAACTATGTGCGTCGCCTCATATTCTTTGTTAGGTCGCGCCCCACTTTATCTAA
>JABUQX010021728.1:15000-80921 GCA_015478945.1 Trachelipus rathkii
TAAGTTTTAGTTATTATTTTAAACAACATAGATGAAAATTGTAACGATTAAGTTTAACATTAGTTTATTTTAAAGAATTACTGTTTAAAGTGCTAGTTGCACATATTTTATATTGCGATCATTGGTTTTGTAGTTATTTGTAATGCTAAATGCTTAAGTGGGATTAATTCGACATATCGTGTGAGTTGGTCTTTGAAGGTGAGAATATTTTAAGATTGAGAAATGTGACAAAGCGAGAGAGGAGAGAATGGTTTAATTCCCAGAGGGTATTCTTTGATGAAAGTGAATTTGGGGATTATACCTTTGACTTTGCACGAATTATAATTGGCACATAATTGTTTAATGAGAGTGTGTAATTTTGGAAACATGTACCGTTCCGGTAATCTGTGCTGTGTTCTTTCAGAGCCACAATGATATGAAGCTAATCTGGAATGATTGTGTTCAATTACTAATTATATCGAACTCTGGCACTTCAATTTTAAGTGCCTACCAGTGGGAGTTTCATAGTAAAAAACGACTCGGATAATCAAATGTGAAGATTATGGATGAGGGGGTGATGTAGTGGAATATTCGGAGAGTCTCATAGGTTTGTAAAAATGTCTTAACAGATGGAGCTTTGCTTATTCTGTAAAGAAAGTTTCAAGTATGAGAAGAAAAGATGTTTGTGGTGGTGCGAGATGAGTGACAAATTGATGAGTAAGTTGAACGAAGTTTTGGGAAGGTATGACGATAACAGTGAGTTATTAAATGATTATAACTTTAGCTACTGCTTGTAAACCTTGTAAACCTTGCTTAAATATTATATTATAATGTTATGTACTTAAATATGTATGTATGTATGTATGTATGTATGTATGTATGTATGTATGTATGTATGTATGTATGTATGTATGTATGTATGTATGTATTGTATCGTATGTATGTATGTATGTATATGTATGTATGGTATGTAATGTAATGTATGTATGTATGTAAAATGTTATGTATGTATGTATGTATGTATGTATGTATGTATGCAATGTATGTATGCATGTATGTAATGTATGTATGTTTTATGGTATGTATGTATGTATGTATGTATGTATGTATGTATGTATGTATGTATGTATGTATGTATGTATGTATGTATGTATGTATGTATGTATGTATGTATGTATGTATAGTGCTCTTATTATATATTGTATATTTATATTGTTCTTATTATATGTTGTTTATATAATGTACTTATTATATATTGAATATATAATGTTCTTATTATTATATATTGTCTATATATAATGCACTTATTATATATTGTTTAGATCTTAAAATAATATTTTGTTTAAATAATTTTTAAAAGTGTTTTAAAGTTGTCGAAATAATTAGGTGTAACTTGAAATATTATTGAAAACATGGAATAATAATAAAAAAAGAATTGTGGAAGAAAACATTTCATATTGATTTTATTTTGGAACATTTGTTTTGACCTTTATCTAGTTTTTTCAGAATAATATTTATTATATAATGTTTCTATGACATGTTGATTGTTTATACTGCTTTCTTTGTAAAATTATTGTTCCTATTGTATATAGTTTTGGGTTTTTGTTTTGTTCACTATGTATCTAAATAATTGCTTCCCTCTTCCCGCATTTTTTTTGTAATTCCCGGGTAAAAGACAAGAATTTAGTTTTGGTAGACTTTCCTCAGATCTCGATTATAACTAAACCTTTATATATAGTATTTTTGCTAAAAAAATAAACTCGTGTCGTTTACAGCGAAGAATGTTGAATATATTCCAAATATGATTTTAATTCGTCTTAAGTACCAGCGCATCAGTTGAACCTACCTTCTTTAGTAGTAACCAACATGTTACTAGTTTCCACTAATCTCAATTGGTCCGCAACCATTGGCTTGTCTATCAAGTGTAGTGTCATGGTGAAATAACTACTTATAAAGCAATTAAAAAGCTTCGTCGAAAGTTTCATTGAACTTTCATAGTAGTTGCTATCGCAATGCCAGTATTGAGTTTTGATTTTCTACAACATTACAACTTAATTATCGATTGTGGGAAGAAAATTCTCCAAGAAGAAATACTTCTCTTCTAGCACCTCTTCAAGTCTCTTTCGAGGAAGTTCCTTCATTACAAATCGCCGCTAACATTGAAGACTCCGATATCTCATCTTTGCTTCAGGAGTTTCCTCTGTTAACTTCATCTATTCACTTGACGAACATCAAGTTTATTCAAAAGAACCTCTTCACTACATAGAAACTGGTGATTCTCCTCCAGTGTTTGCAAGACTTAGTCGTCTTCCTAAAGATAACTCAAAGCAGCAAAAGCTGAATTCGACACTATCTTGAAGAATTGAATCATTATGCCTTCCAATTATTCTTGGGCTTCTTTGCTCCAACTGGTGCCAAGAAAATGCCAGGAACTTGGAGGCCAAATGGTGATTACTGATCTTTGAATGCAAAAAGTAAAAGAGATGGGTATCCATATTCAAAGTCTATCGCAACGTCTACATGGATCAACAATCTTCTTCAAAATAGACCTTCAGAGGGCATATCACCAAATTCCAATACGACCGGGGGTCATTGAAAAGACTGTCAATAACAACAACTTTCGGCCTTTTTGAGTATATTTCTATGCCATTTGGTTTGAAGAATGATGGACTCCATTTTTAGACATCTTCCGTTTGTTTACATATATCTAGATGACTTGGTATTTTTTTCATCAATTCTAGAACAGGATGAAGAATATCTCCGGATAGTTTTCAAGCATCTTCAAGAAAATACTTTTAAAATATCCTTAGAAAATTGTGAATTCTTCAAGTCATATCTCAATGATCTGGAATATCACATTTTTTTAGATGGAATTTCACCACTTTCAGAAAAAACGTCCAAAATTTCCTCTTCCTCCAGACTAACCAGCTCTTCAAAGATTCTTGGGAACGATTGAATACTACAGCCGTTTTATCCCTTGTATTGAAACGCTCATCTCTCAGTTATCAGAAAAAACAAAGGACCACTCGAAAGATAAGTCTCTTACATGGACTACAGAAGAGGAAGAAACCTTCAGGGATATTAAGAATCAACTTCAGAACGACACATCTCTTCTATTTTCTCTTCCAAATCAAACCCATCTACAATTGTGACTGAAAATAATCAGACATCTATAAAAGCAACCCTTTTATATATATGTGATTGAAGGACAGCCAGTACCTCTAGATTTCTACAACAAAAGCTATCACAACAGCAACACAAATACTTAGCTTTCAACCTTGAACTTCTAGCTGCCAAATATTCCGTTCTTCATTTCAAGCATATTTTGGATGAAAGGAATGTCCTCTCGTACACTGATTACAAACCTCTCGTTTCAGTTTTTTATAGTAGGAATCTAGCAAAAAGTGATTGACAGCAACGTAAACTTACTATTTCAACAGAATATGTTTCTGCCATGACCTACCTGAGGGAAGCAGATAACATTGTGGCAGAAGCTTTTTCCTGTATATCCTCGGTAAAGTAGATTCCTTCGATTTACCTTTTATCGCTCGTCTTCAATCAACCGATTAAGAAACTTCCACATTTCCAGTCTCGTCTTTATTTTTACCTTCTACAAGATAATCTTCAAGTATAATGTGATACCTCTTCAGATCTTCTGCCAAAATTTTGCCAAAATTTTGGTAGAATGCACAATCTTGATTTCTCAACTTTTCCATTCAGAATGTCTGCATCCTTTAATTAAGGCATCTCTTCGTCTTATCAGACAAGGTAATCAGAAATTCTATGGCCTGGGTTGCTAGCTGGGTTGATCTTTTCAACATGTTATACTTTCAAAAAGTCAAGCCTCTAATAGCTAACCCACGCTATGTGCTCTTATGGCAATACCGTTAGCAATCTTTTGATTTGAAACATGTAGGTCATCGATCATCGTGGGAACTATAACCTTTTCCATCTCCCCTTTACCGATATTTCAGCCCAATTTCAGATATCTTCTCAACCTGACTGCATTTGACAGAAACAATGAAGTGTACAAGCAAACAATTCCTCCTTAGTGGTATACCGAGATTTGTATATCTTCATCGTAATCTACTATCTCGAAGATTATGAAACTAGCTTTATTTATGCCCTATTTCTCTCCAAATAGTGGCAGGGGTTGGGGAAAAACCCATGGTTCGTACCAAAAAACCCATGCTCCAGTGTCTTTAATTCTTGTATAAGTTGTGGAAGTTTTTTTTGGGGGAAGTTCTTGGTAAGCATTGTCTTTTTGCTTATATAAATAAATTTTTCTCTCTTTTCTCGTGGAGATAAGGGTCTTAACATAAAATTATTCTAATAATTTTGCATTTTGGTTTTTGCAATGTCATTTCAGAATTATTTGACTAAATAAATTTTTTATAAATCTAGTGTAATTAAATACTTTTTACTTTAAATTAAACAGTATAATTTTTGTGTTATTCAGCTAATTTCTTTGTCCAATTCTCAAATTAGACGCTAGTATATATATTAATTCATTTCATAATTGGTGAACTGTGTAAAGGTAAAATGGTATTATTACCAATTGTTTACATTTGTTATTGAGGGAGTAATTTTTGAATCAACAGGATTTATCTCAAGTAAAGTAATTAAGTAATATATTTTTATTTTAATATTTTACTTAAACTGTTTTCGGTAGCATATTTCTGTCGCCAAACATAACCTGAGAATTTCTCTAGGAATTTTAGTAAAGTAATAGTCTTACCAATAGTTAAGTAGTTTTTTACCTAGAAATAAAAGGGCTTGCATTTGGAATACCTTCCCAAATGGGCTGCCCCAGCCCACCAAGCCTCTTGGTTTTTATGTGTAAAACTCTGGTAAAATTGGGATTTAAAAAAAAAGTCATTGTATATATTTGGTCACTTTACTAATTTATATTATATATCGATATTCAAAATTCAGATTTAATTTATACTTAATAAATACAAATTTAATAATTTATTATAGTATATATATATAATATATATATATATATATATATATATATATATATATATATATATATAAATATTACTTTTTAATTCTAAAGAGTTTTTTTAATTTTTAAAAATTTATGATGTAAAATGGGGAGGAAATTTCTTAAATAGAATTTCCTTTGTGGAAACAAATGATGTTTTTCTAAAAACAATGTTATGAAGGGAAAGTTTTTGGGGATGCGACTTTTAATTATTTTTTCAGAATATACAGTTTGAAGTATGTTAGCTTAAACACTGATAATATTTTTTTTTGTTCAAACAGTACAGTTGTTAAATTCAATTGGGGCTAAACTGTCCAATTCACCCCACTAAAAATTCATGTTGGGGTTGTTATACGGGACACCATTGGTTATTCTTATTTTTATGTATTTTTATTTTTTATTGAATTTATAATACATTGAAAATGGATGATATAACAGCTCAGTTCAGTCAGTGACATCTTAAGTTATCATAATAATTTAAATTCCAATAAAGTTTGTTGTTTCTTTCTATTCAAATTCCCATTGAATTGTGGTGATTAGGGACATCTTCTTCGTCACATTTTATTCTTTTTTATGTTGATAACGTAAAAAATTTTATACCTTATGGTCTAAAGTTTTAATTAATGAACAATTTAACTATATTAAAGTTAAAATTTAAAATAATTAATTTAAATTTTTACTCTAAATATGAATTTCTCAATAAAGATGGTCTAATTGACCCTCAAATTGTTTCAATTGAAAAGAATAAGATCCGAAATTAGATCATTTTTTAAACTTTTAATTTAACTTATTATTATCAATAACATTATTTTTTATTGTGTGTGCTTATTGACCTACTATTATGGCCCATAGATTTTTTCCCGGAAGAAATAAAATCTATAAAGTTGTAATTAGGGTAAGGAGGGAGACAAGTTTACTTAAAGTGTCAATTCACCCTCCCTTGAAAGGATTTCTATATATATATGTATTTATCTATATATATTTATATTTATTATTATTATATTACTTATATATCTATTATATATACTTATCTCATTTATATATATAATAATATATAAGTAGTATTTTTTTTTATATATTATATATACGTATATATTATATCAGTCGTTTATAACTCCTCTTTCCCAAAAGCAATTTTACTGAATATTCATGAACCATAGGTAAAACTGGGAGTGGGGGGGTGGGGTAAGAGTAGTTACCTCGGCTATATATCTATAGCGAAGTTTTTTAACAGATTTAATAAGGTTCAGTTATTCGTTGCACTAAACATGTTCGTTTTTATGTATGGGGCGTGTGTTCTATACCTCGTTACGTTGTTGCGAACTACATTTTTTTTTGTGTATGGGCGTTTTTGTGTTGATCCTCGTTTTACTTTTTTGCGATATGCAAGTACGTAAATATTGAATCACTCGGTACGTGCTGTTCTCAAAGTCTTCGTGTAACAACGGTAACAAATCTTCCACTCAAGGTAACCATTTGCTTCTGTTAAGCGAAGGCCTATTGGAATGCCTATCTATCGACGAACCTATGGTTTTAAAAGTGGACAAGAGCTTTCTCAAAGAGGGCGAGAAAATGTTGAAGGTGGACTTCGTCGTTGTGGAAGATCAAATCTTTGTGCAACAAAACGTATTGAAATGTGGATAGTTGTTTAAGATGCTCTGATGTATGGAGGGAAAATACCCGGCCGGTTCAGTGTCCAGAATGATGCACGAATGAAAATGGTTTGGATGAAAATGCAATTCATAGAATTTTAGCGGAACATTTGCACATGCGAAAAATTTGTGGAAAACTGGTGCCAAAGACTTGTCTGTGGACCAGAAAGCGAACAGGGTCAAAATTTTCAAGATTAAACTTTAAAATGTAAAATCAAAATAGAGCAACCAAATTTTTTGGTATAAAAGCTTATAACTCATTGGCGGATTGAATCATTTTGAGTTTTTGTTAGTACGATCTTGAAACCAAAAGACAAGTGCGGAATGGCAACATCACAAAAAATTCTCCTCGTCCGAAGAAAGCACGATTGAGCAAGTCCAAGGTGAAAACACTGATTATTGTTTTTTTCGACAGACGTGGCATTATGCATGAGAAATTTGTACCTTCAGGACAGAGAGTTAATCACGTGTTTTACAAAGATGTCTTGGAATGACTTTAAAAACGAGTTCAGCGAATCAGAACAGAAATTGCAGAAGATTGGGTGCTGCACCACGATAACGTGCCATCTCACACTAGGGGCGGGATGCTCTAATTATTAGAATGTTCTGGTAAACGAAAGACATTTCCGAGTACTGTCAAAAGATTCTCCAATACAGCCTAGATCTAGCTCTTCGTGCTATTTCTAACTCTTCCCTAAAGTTGAAAAAATGAAGTTGAAGGTATCACTCATTTCGGGGGACAATTTGGCAAAACATAAAATACTGTAACACTTGAACTAAACACAATTCAGAAAAATGATTTCCGGTACTGCTATGAACAGTGGAAGAAACGTTAAAACCGTTGTGTAACCTCAGAATGGTTATACTTTGAAGTAGATAACTTGTAATTTCATTTGAAGTCCCTTAATTACCATAAATTAACATACGACCACTCAAGTACACTTACGTTTGCGGACCATTAACATGTATATGTATATTATATAATATATCGCACTATACTGCTATCACCCATCGTATACCCTAACCGCCTTTCTAATACCCTACATATACACCCTACTCATATATATATTTATATATATATATATATATTTATATAGTATATATATATATATAATATATATATATATATATATATATATAATATATTATTAATATAGTATAAGTATTATATATATATATATTATTATTATATTATATATTATATATATATTTATATAATAATATATTTATATATATATTTATATATACTTATATTATTATATAATTTATTCAGTCATAATATTTATCTATATATAATATACACTCACCTTAACTAATAAGGGTATGTATATTATAATATCGACTATATATATACTTATATATATATCTCGGTATATATATATGCCGCTTTCATCATATATATATATATGTATAACTTATTATATAATTATATATTATATATATTACTATACTATATTTTATATATTATTATATATATATATATAATATATTGATATCTATATTATTGTATACACAGTAGATATAGTATATTATCTATACTATATATATATATATATGGTATACTATATTATATATTCCTTTATATATAGCTATATATATATAGTATATATATATAGTATAGGTATGATAATAAATTATATAATAGTTATATATATATATATATATAGTATCATATAAGTTTTACTTTATATATATATATATATAATATATACAGTAGTATGTATGTATGTATGTATGTATGTATATTTTATATTTATGTATCATAGTACATATTTTATATATATATATATATAATATATATGATGTTATATATATATTATATATATATACTTATATTATATAACTATATTTTTGGTGTGCCTTCGTTTTATATGTAATTAGGAACCTTTGTATATATATTAGGTATATATATTATATATATATGATAGTACATAGTATATATTATATATATTTATTATATAATTTATTTTAACTTATATATATATTATATATATATATATATATATATATATTATATTATATTATTCTACTATATTATTATCTATTATTTTAATATATTTTATGTATGGTTATCATACCAATTCTTCTCGATTAATTATAATTGTAAGGATATTTTTCAATTATTCTAAGACAGGTGGGACAGCCAGATAGTTACTAATGTCAAATAAAAATTAGGCAAATTTCAATTTCATTCCCTGACTTAATTTCAATACAGTGTTTGTGCAAATCAGTTTTTATACTTTAATTGCTTATGCTTATTGAATGAACTATGTTAAATTTATAAAAATATGTAAAATTCCAAAATATATTCTAATAGTAATTTTATAACCAAAGTGGAATTTTTTTTTTTTTTACTTCTATTAAAAACTGGAAAAAGTTTATTTAGTAATTTTAATAATGGAATCTAGTTATTATCTTCTGGCAAATAAAATTTAAAAAAACATTCATTTGTATTTTGTATTAAATTTTAAGAATTATTTTTTTTCATTCTCATTTATTTCAAATATCTTGAAAATCTTTTAAAATGCAACTAGGCTCACTAATAATTAATGAAACATAATATAGTTATTATTGCATATTAGTAATTTTTAGAAATATCTTTAAAATTGGTGATATAAATAGTAGCTAAAATTTTTTAAAAAAATCAACTTGTAGACGTTCTTTTTTTTTTTTTTTTTTGGGGGGGGGGGGGGGGTTTGGCCGAGTTTTTTTTAAAGTCAGCCCTGGACAGGGGCCACAGTTTGAAGGAGAATTTTTCACCGAACTGTCAAAATTGATTGGATTTTATCGACTCCAAACAAGCGCTTACCATGCTTCAGCAAATGGCCAAATCGAAAATTTCAACGATAGCTGAAGAGTCCTATCGTGGCGCGAAAGCAAAATTAGTACTCTCTCTTCCAGTAATCATGCTGTCTTCGTTGAATTCTTGATAACTCTGGATTCTCACCTTTTCAAGCTGTAGCTGGAAAAACATCTCTTCTTTCTTTAGCACTTCTCCAAGGCCCTTAAAATAGAGATTCTTGCAACAACTTCACGAGAGCATTTATAGTTCACATGAAACAAATAGATTTTCGACAGCTACCACCCTTCCTTCCTTTCAGTGACCTCAATCATAATATACATTCCTACCGAACTTCAAACCTCTTCTAATGTCTTTTTTCGCATCTATCGCATTCGCAAAAGCCTTGAAGCACCTTATTTTGGCCATTACAAAGTTCTTCAAAGGATGGATCAATTCTACAAGATACAATCTCCTAATGGATGGACAGATGTCGTTTTGATTAGCCGTCTGAATCCTGCCGTACTTCCTCCGACTTCACAGATGGTTTCTCAGTCGGTTGTTGATCTGCCATAACAGATGGTTTCTCACTCGGTTGTTGATTTATCTTCACAGGTGGTTGGTTCCTCAATCGAATGATTCTTCGTTTTTACAGACGACCACTTAATCAGCAGAACAATAGGACCAAGCTTTAGTGTCGAGAAGTAACCTAGTGCGTAAATTGCCTTTTAGTAATTAATTCAGTGAATTTAGTGTTTAGTGCGCTCCACTTTATGGCACGATATATTTTATATTGTGTTGTTATTATAAATTGTTTAGTGCTCAAAATAATATATCAAGGTGTTTTAAAATAGACCAAATAAGTAACTTGAAATATTATAGATAACAAGAGATAAAGAAAACGAATTGTGGGAATAACTTAATATTGAATTTATTTTGGAGAACTTGTTTTGACCTTTATTATCTAGACTGTTTTATAATATGTTATTATACAATGCTTTTTTGACATAATAACTGTTTATAATGTTTGCTCTATAAAAGTATTGTTTATATTGTATGTAGCTTTATTTTTGTTGTTCACATTTTATCTGAAATTTTATTTCTACTTCCCGCGTTTTTTCGTGGATAAAAACAAGAATTTAGTTTTGGTGGACTTTCTTAAGATCTTGATTACAACGAAACCTTTATATATAGTACTTTTTATTTAAAAAAAATAACTTGTGTGGTTTATTCATCGCAGATGTTGAAAACATATCTCAAATATAATCTTTAAGTAAACTACAAATATAATGTATTTATATGAGGCTATAAAGATATTTATAAAAAAAGAGTTCAAAAGGTACTCAGCCCTTGTTGTGATTCCCACATTGGTTCGCTTAGTCTTGATGCACCAAAGCGTAAATCATAGCTTCCTAGTGGTGAAGATGCGACTATCACAGTGAAAGCAAACTAAGATTATAACTGCTATTTTTAGGTTATTCAATAGAAAGAGGTCATTATGAAGTACTATCAAAAAGTATAAACTTTCAAATGAAACTCTGTGCAGTGGAAGAACAAGAAATATAATTATTATTATAGTATATTATATATATATATATATATATATATATATATATATATATATATATATATATATAGTATATATATAGCATATATATATATATATATATATATATATATATATATATATATATATATATATATATAAATATATATATATAACATATATATATATATAACTATATATAAATATATATATATATATATAGTAGTATATATATATAGTATATATATATATATATATATATATATATATATATATATATATATATATATATATAAGGTTATATATATTTATAAGTTAAAATTTTGTACTTTTCGAACAGGAGGTTTCTGTGCGTGTATGATCGCTAACATTGTCTGATCCCATGTTGCTAACTTAGTTTTCTGAAAGTATTTCCTCAGGCCTTGGACTCTCTCTTGCCAATACATGACTAATTCAATCTGGTTTTTATTTTATCTGTTAACTCCATTACTATACATCAATTATTTATAATAATTACACTGGACGACATAAATTTTGTTAAATGGATTTTATGAACTGTTTCTTATGTATTTCGGTATGCTGAAAACGAATATAACCTCCAAATTTGCACAACGGGCTTAGTTTTTTTTTTTTTAAATTTTATATATTTCATAAACTAACAAAATAATTCACAGTGTAAAATGTCTTGTTTAGTTTAACTCTATTTTCTTGCGATTTTATGAAAAAAACGTGATCGTAAGCAATATAAAGAGTATAATAAGTAGGAACCAAAAAATATATAAAATAAACGTCAAACATGATAAAACATGTTTAGCAAACTCGATAAAAAAAACCTCGGTCCGACGTTTTTCATGAGTCATTTGCCGTCAGTTTGTATCTGGACGTTGAATGTTAAGTGTGTGATATTAATATATATATATATATATATATATATATATATATATATATATATATATATATATATATATATATATATATATATATATATATATATATATATATATTTATTTATATGTGTGTGATATATATATATATATATATATATATATATATATATATATATATATATATATATATATATATATATATATATATATATATATATATATATATATATAAATATATATATAGCATATATATATATATATATATATATATATATATATATATATATATATATTATAATATATATATATATATATATATATATATATAGTATATACATATATATATATATATATATATATATATACATATATATATATATATATATATATATATATATATAGGTATATATATAGTATATGTTGTTGCTACAGCAGTTAGTATGTTAGTTGTTAATAGTTAAAGTATATAAGGTTTATATATATATATATATATATATATATATATATATATATATATATATATATATATATATATATATGTTGTTATATATATATATATATATATATGTTTATTTGTACCAAATTTTATTAGATTATACCCTAATTAAAATGCCACGAAATAGTAAAAATGATCCACAAATTTTGTTACATTTGTAGTGAGGTAACGCTGAAGTCCCAAATGAGGAATATTACCCCAAATTAAAAATCATTAAATTTATTTTGAAATTGCTTGGTGATCAAGATAAATCTTGGGCACCTCATATTTGCTGTGCGTGTTGTGTAACATTACTTAGTGGTTGGCTTAACGGACAGTCCAGACATATGCCATTTGCACTTCCAATGGTATGGAGGGAACCAAAGGATCACGCAATGGACGTTTATTTTTGCATTGCAAAAATTGCTGGAATAACAATCAAGACCAAGAACAACATTAAATATCCAAACCTACCTTCGGCTATTAGGCCTGTTCCTCACAGCGAAGAGTTTCCTATCCCTGCACCACCTAAAAATGTGAATTTCCTGTCAGAAAACTCCGACGAAGAAGATTTACAATTACGTCCAGAAAATGACGACTTTGAAGACCTTGATTATGATGGAATGTCAACAGAACCTAATAGAATTAATCAGCATGAACTCAATGATCTTGTTCGCGATCTATCATTGTCAAAGAAACAGGCAGAACTATTGGCATCTAGATTAAAGGGTTGGAATCTCCTTGAGAAGGAAACTACAATGTCCTCTTCTTATCGGCGACGCGAAGAAGAATTCCGACGCTTTTTCTCGGTAGACGGCAATTTAGTGTATTGTAATGATGTTGATTCATTAATGAGAGAGTTAGGAGACTGTCATGATCCTAAGGAATGGAGATTGCTTATAGATTTTTCTAAACTCAGTTTAAAAGCAGTGCTTCTTCATAATGTAAATGGGAAACCTTCGACTCCTATTGCCTATGGAGCCCATATGAAAGAGACCTACGACAACATGAAAATTTTGTTATCGAAAATACGATACGAACAGCAGTTTTCTTGGAATATATGCGGCGATTTAAAAGTTATAGCACTTTTGTTAGGTCTCCAGCAAGGATATACTAAATTTTGTTGTTTCCTATGCGAGTGGGATAGCAGAGATCGCAAAAATCATTTTGTCAAGAACCAATGGCCTAAAAGAAATCTAATACCGGGAAATAAAAATGTAATTTTTCAACCACTTGTGAAACTTGAACTCGAACTCATATAGCTTCCTACTTTGCACATCAAACTCGTGTTAATGAAAAATTTTGTAAAAGTGGCCCAAGGTTCCTATATGTAAATAAGAAATACCCTAACATCAGTGAGGCTAAAATTAAAGTGGGTATATTTGTAGGCCCACAAATAAGGGAGCTAATGAAGGACCATCACTTTGATGAAAGCTTGAATAATATTGAAAAACCTGCATGGAGATCATTTAAAAAGGTCATAACTGGGTTTCTAGGCAATATTAAGGCCGACAACTATGAAGAACCAGTTTCCGAACTCCTTTGAAATTATAAAGCAATGGGATGCAACCTGTCCCTAAAAATACATTTCCTTCATTCACACTTGGACTTTTTTCCTAACTGCAATCTAGGCGCTATAAGCGATGAGCATGGTGAGCGATTCCACCAAGATATTTCAACTATCGAAAAATGTTATCGGGGAAATTGGAATCCAAATATGCTTGCAGACTATTGTTGGGGACTTAAAAGGGATGTTCCTCAAGCAAACTACAGTAGAAAATCTTCAAAGTCTACATTTTAAATTGCAGAAGTATATAGGTGAGTAAATTAACTAAAGCTTATCAATTTATAACAATATTAAATTTTAATTTCGCATTACAAAAAAACCCTGCCCGTCACAGCAAAATGGTATGCAAATTCGGAATCAGCGCACAAAACTCCATAATAAACACACTTTTTTACTCATTATATATATATATATATAGTATATATATATGTTATATATATATATATATATATATATATATATATATATATATATATATATATATATATATATATATATATATATATATATATATATATATATATATATATATATATATATATATATATATATATATATATATATATATATATATATATATATATATATATACCGGTATATATATACTGGTATATATATATATATATATATATATATATATATATATATATATATATATATATATATATATATATATATATATATATATATTAGATCTGAAGCTACAATTAATTAAGAAAGTTTGAAGACAGAAGGCTCGGAATCTTTTCTGCATATAAATTGAATTATACTCTGCGTTTGTCTGGCAGGAGGAGTAATATCAAAATTTTGCTCTTTGCAAAAGGTCTAACTTAAGACAGGTGTAAAATATTGCAACATTTACAATCAGAAAAAGGTTTCAATAAATTTTACTTTTACCAATATTGACTTTTTTTTTTTTTTTTTTTTTTTTTTCTTTATTTCGAATTTTATACTTTTTTTCTTTAAATCTGTTTATTATTTATTTCATTTACTTTTTTAATTTTTTCACTCAATTTTTTAAGTTTTTAATGTATTGTTGTTTTATCTTACAGATGGCAATGATTATGATAATAATAATTAAATATTAATTTACATTAAAGTTTAAACGTTTTCTATTGTAATTTTGTTGTAATTCCCTATTTTTTTTTTTTTATTTAATCAGAATTTCTTAAATTGTAATGTTGAAGAGTCTCCCTTTATATATATATATATATATATATATATATATATATATATATATATATATATATATATATATATATATATATATATATATATATATATATATATATATATATATATATATATATATATATAACAAGAGAAGGATGTAAGTGACAAGCAATTGTGGCTTTTCTTATATTTAATAAATACTAAATAATAAAGTAAAAATTACGAGTTTTATTTAAATCTAATTCTATCCTATAGCTAAACCTATTTCTAAAAGTATATGAATAAATATCCTCTACACCAAATAATATATTTTTAAATGTCAACAATAATATATATTAATAACTTATATTATGATTTGTCAATTTTGTGGATCAGCATCAGAACAATACTTCCTTTTGTAAATTGTGATATTTTGGCTTGATTTACCAGTCAAAATCACTTTGTAAATCTTCTGGAATAATCCAATAGCTCCGACTGTTGAAGATTTTCAACTTTGCCGTAATACCTCACCTGTATACAACATAATCTATCTTGGACTAAACATAAATAGTGAATTGTCTTGGAGACCTCCTATCATATCGGTTGGTAAAATGGACTTAAAGAATCTGGGAATTCTGTTCAGATTGCGTGAACTTTTTCTTCTGCTCAGATACTCCAGTTATATAAGGATCTTATTCGCCCCTGTATGGAATACTGTTCTTACATTTGGGGTGGATTCGGTTCCACCCTCCTTTTTGATAAGATTGAGGCTAAGGCTAAGAGACTTATAAACTGTCCCATACTTTCTAACTCCCTTGACCGTCTTTCTCCGAGACGTGACATAGGCATCCTATCTCTTTTCTATGGGTATTACAACGGCAGGTGCTCGCCAGAATTGATTTCTCGCATTTCTCCACTGCTGCGTCACCCTCGAAACACAAGAGATGTCTTACTCTCATATGAATATTGTTTAAATATTGTTAACTCAAGGATCACTCGCTGTGTTGCCTCCTTCTTTCCAGTCACATCTATTTTGTAAAACTCTTTGCCTTCATCTATTTTCCAAGCAGTTTTCAATCTTCCTCTCTGTAAAAAAAAAAAGTCCCACGTCTGCGCCCACCTGTGAGAATTGCGTTAGGCAAGGGACTGGATGGATTTACTTTCTATTTGTTTTGTTGTTTTCCTTTTCGTTATTTTTTTGTTTTATTTCATATTTTTGCCCCCTCCTTTTGTAAGGGGTGGCATCGTGTAATATATATATATATATATATATATATATATATATATATATATATAGATATATATATATATATATATATACATATATATATATATATATTATAATATATATATATAAATATATATATATATATGTTATATATATATATATATATATATAGTATATATGTATGTATATATATATATATATATATATATATATATATATATATATATATATATATATATATATATATATATATATATATATATATAAATATATATTTATATATATATATATATATAAATATATATATATATATATATATATGTACATATGTATATATATATATATATATATATATATATATATATATATATGAGTAATGAATGTTGACAATCATGACACTTGCGAAAAGAAAACGAATAAAACCAAATCTGCAACAAGGACGAAGAAGAGCCCACCACTGAGTAAAAATTTATATATATATATATATATATATATATATATATATATATATATATATATATATATATATATATATATATATATATATATATATATATATATATAAATAAATATATATATATATATATATATATATTATATATATATATATATATATATATATATATATATATATATATACAGAGAAAAATATATATATATATATATATAATATATATATAATATAAATTCTGAATAAGTAGCTAGTATAAAAGTATTAAATGTGATTCCACCACGTCGAGATCGTTTTCTCACTAGTCAAACATGACTTTAGTTCATTTTACCATTCTGACTATTTGTGTAAAGAAGCTTGATTGTATTAAATATTTTACTGTTTGATTCGTCTTGCATATATTTTAATAAAAATCACCATTTCCGTATTTTTCTTTTCTTTTTATTAAACTGGAAGTTCTGATTTAATTTATAGTGTTAGTATGAATTTATTTTCCATTACATACTGAACTATATTTGCATTTTTATATTTTCTATTTCATAAGTTTGGATAAAAATTGATAGCAAATTCTCTTTTAAAACTCTTGAGATATACTTCTTCATTACTCTATCTGCAAAATCTCCCTAAAAGTATGTATATGTTCTTGGGAGTGAGAAATGATTTTGTTTTTATGTTTTATGGAACTGAAATTCAGAATATTACGATGACTTTATTTTGAGGTTCATTCCATATCGTCAGCAATAGAATGGGAATGTATTTTCAAGGGTTAGGGTATAAATAAAAAAGGGAAATTGAAATTAGCTGAAGAATGGGAAGGCAAGTTTCGCAATAGAAATTAAAAAGATCTTAAAAAGGTAGTTGAATTAAGTTAAAATTAAAGTTAAAAAAAGGGTACGAGATGGAACAAAAAACTGATTAGCCCCTCCAATAACAGGTAAAGATTAAGAGGTAGGCACATCAACCAGAACAAATTTGAAAATGGCTTCAATGAAAAATAGACTTGATAAATTTCATTTTCAGCATCTCTGACCAATTTATAATCTTATTCAAATCGTTTCGGAGTAATTAATAATCGTTCTCACAATTTATGCAATTCCAAGTTTCATGTCATCCATAAATTTCGAAATATTTCTTAAAAAGGATCACCATTTAAGGGAGTTGGAAAGGAGAAATTTGTTTTACAAGTTTTATTAATGTCAAAGCGATCATGCAAGACTCATCATATTCCATAAAACAGAAAAAGAAAGAGATTGTTAATTAAATAGGTAAATATACTATCATTGACACTATAGCGCATAAATACATACTTATTATTGGACTGGGAAGAAGGGGATGAAACTTCAAATGATCAACAAAGTGACAATTAAGAATTGAATCAAACATTTTAAGAAACATATATGTGAGAACTAAATTATAATAGCCAGATGGTTCAGCATTACGATCCAACTTTTCGAATCTGTTTGATATACATTCTCTTTCAAAATTATGTAAAGTGTTACGAATTTACACAAAAATATGAAGTTTCCCAATCGAGAAGCAACTTTGGGAATTGTTTTAAATTTTTTCCATCAAGATCTCCGTTTTTCAGTGAGGATAAGAAAATTAATTGGGATTTAAAGATTATACTTATATTAGGTTCGTTTTTTACAACCGGGAACTTAAATAAGATTTATAATCAACTGATTCAAATTCCAAAGATTACAGTAAAACACGTGGCAAAATAAAACCATTTCTAAAGGAGAGATTTATCCAAGAATTCTGTAATAATACATATTAAAAAATTAACGACCAATTTTAGAATGATGTATTTCTAAATTCATAATGATAAAGGACTTAACTAAAATAATGGTGATATATGTTTGAGCACTCCAACATTGGACACTCGTTTTAATATATAAATTAATAATAGGTATAATATATATATATATACGTGTATTATAGGAGTTTATATAACCAAGTTTATCACTACGGGACTTTAACATTTAACATTAGAATTTTCAAAATGGAACAGGAAGATCGACAATTAAATAACATAATCACATGAGCCTAAATGCATTATATTCTTTGTTACTACTATAAGCAACTACTTAGTATATAATATATATTTAAAAATAGATATTAAACATATACATCAAATGTGAGATTATATTTCAAAAATAATAATATAGAGATAAATATCGATGACAAAAAAATTCCCTACTTGGAAGTAAAATAAATAATGGGTGTGGCATTCAAGAGTTCTTACCAACATTAGGGATCACTATTATACCTTATTATTAATATAGGGTATAATAGTACGGTGGTATATGCTAGATTAACTCTCTCGGTGCGACCATTCAGCATTAATAACCCAATATATGTATACCTTCATATTTCCTAATTTTTTAAATCTCACTCCAATATAAAAATACTCATGCTAGTTATTTGAACATACTAAGTAGGCTGTCTACATACGTGAACTTAGCTGAACATGGAAACAGGAATAAGGCGCATGGGACTTTAGACAATATTGGGCTATGGCGCACATTAAATTCAAGTATTTAGATAAGAGTGAGCATAGCAGACAGATTAAGGCTGTAATGAATCATCAAAAATATCTTAAGTATTTTATTGTTGCCTTATCAATTGTTCGATTCCTTAAATAAGTTTATTTGTCGACGCACTAATAAATTTTTATTTTTTTAAAGTGGTACCAAAAATACAGAAGATTTTTTATATAACTAACTCCCTTCACCTAAAAATATACCGAAAAAATCATTCTAAAGAGGAGAGATTTGGCTCAGACGTATTTCGCTTTGAATCCTAAAAATATTATAAGAAAATAATTATATCGATAATCTTTATGGGAGATTTTTGAATAAGTGGGTTTGGCCTTGAACTTTTTTGTGCCCAATTTTTTCAGATACTACAAAATATTAATTTAAATCGCCTAATTCTTATTACAATTATTATGATACAGGTTTGAGGGCATTGCAGAACTAATCTAACTAATCGTCAGTACTATGTTGGCACATTTATTTTTCACATAATTTTTAATTGTGAAGCTAATTAGTATTGTTAACAGTTTGTTTTTCATTTTTATGTTTATTATATAGATTAGAAGAGTATTGATTGTTTACAATTTTAACCCTATAATCAAAATCGTAGAATTGTATACGAGTTTGTGTACTAGTAAAGTACAGATTAATCTTTAAAAATCGTAACGAACTAATACAATTTTGTTTATAGTGGTACTCCAATATATGATAGCTGTAGAATGTTTAGCGTTACTGTAAAAACAATGGGTAGAAATCCATTCATTAGAGAGCATGTCTTTGGTAAATTTGTTTGTTGTATTGCATCCGAATTGTCTTATGTGGACTCTAGAAAAGATTTATCCTTTTCATTTAGTGATTTTTATTTATTTATTTTTGTTTTGAAAGTAGCAACAAAATTGTATTTGGGATTTATTTAACCAAATAATAGGAAAGCTTCATTAGCACCAAATCCTTGAAAGACCACAAATACTAAAATGTTAATGGCAATCAATATCCAGTTGTACATAAATTTAACGCCGCGTACTTTTGGAAGTGGCACCTCTGAAAAAACAGAAATTGTTAAACCATCACTCATCCAAGTGGATTATATTGTGGGGATTGAAAGCTGAGGTATAAGCTCGTTTTGTAATTTTAAAAACGACCCGGGCTTCCGACTACCCAAATTAAAATCAATTATATTCGAAATGAATCGATCGATACTCAGAAATAAGTTATCTCACGAAGGTTTGACACAACAAGTGCAAAAAGATTTTTGCATTTATAAGTACAAAATTAGAACATTTCAATTTTATTTTTTTTAGGTCCAAATATATAGATAGGCTCGATACAAAATTTTGGGCCATAGGATAGGGGGCCATGAACTTTAGAGACCATCAATTACAGTTTGGTCATTGTAGCTCGTATTTGCACAGACAAATTCTTTCTCAACGCTTATACCGATTGGTTGTTTCAACTAACACTTAAATCAAAAGTTAGGTTTTTCCTCTTCGGATATATTCTCGCAACACTTATTGAAGATTAAATCCATATACAAAACTAAACAACATTATAAGATTTTAGTCATAAATACGATACAATTTTAAGAATATTCTAATATAACCCTAATGAGTTAGGATATATATACGCCAATTCACAGTTGTTAAAAAGAACAATAGTGGGAGGGAGAAATAATATATATACTTCCTTAATAACCTTATGTAGTCCTTATTTGAAAGTAGGAAAGGGAATATAATCTAATATACCTACTGAGTAGTGAAATATAAAAAGTAAATAATCATGTTATTGTAGACATGGTAGTATAATATTATTAGTCATTTCTGTTTATATATATATATATTATATATATATATAAGATTTCACGGTTAACTTAAAATATTTATTATAATATTCATATGCTACGTAATAAGGTACTCTAACGATTATTTCAGTTTGCAGAGTTAACATATGATGTATTAAGTAATGTAATTATTTTTGGTAAAATTATATTTTTAATATATAGGTATTTAAATATTTAAATTATAATCGTTTTTATTCAAATGTCCTTTCTTTCCATGTTACATGCAAAATGTTTCTCTTGGAAGTAGTCTAGCATTAAAATTTGACCTTAAAAATAAAGAAAAAAAAAGAAGTTTTATTTTTATTCCCCATTTAGAACTAAATTAAGGACGTGAGATAAATATGGTAAATGATCTTGTTAAAGTATTAATTAATATTATTTATTATAGTATACATTGAAAATACAGTTTGTTCTCACGATTTTTTGGAGTAAGTTACTATAAAAACGAGACTAACTTTTATATATATTATAAACGTCGACACTTTTGAAATATATAGCATCACATAATATCGTAATAGATGTAAGTATTATTAGACTCTTCATATTTCGAGCAAAAGTGACAGACTAGTCGTCCACTATTGGAGATTGGTGCTTTTTTGTCGCATTGCAACATTCAATTGTTCACTAGTGGACCTGCTTACAACTACCCAATAATCTCGCGACTATACCTCGTGTGACAGAGACGTTAGCTCATCAGTTCTTATCAAAAGAGATAGGGCTAAAGATTAATAATTTATTATTTAATTATTATATCAAATTGTGCTTAAGGTTACTACTTTTTCAAACCCTTATATATATATATAAAAAATTCTAACATGAAAATTATTGAAAATTACTATTATATATATTTAAGTTCATAAATATATATACCATGATTTAAAATGCTAAAAGAGTTTTTAAATCATTTAATTGGGAAAAAAATATTCATAGGAATATGGGATATACTATCTATATATGATCTCAATCAAAAAATATAATTTTTTCCCTCAAACAAGTATAAGAAAAATAAAACCATAAGAAACAATGGTAAAAACCTGTGATTCATGATAAATCTTCCAAGAGATCCAAATTCTTTTTGCAGAACCAGGTAAGTCTTTTATTTAATCATATATTATATATTATACTATATAATATATATATATTAATACTATATATATATATACTAAATATATATATATATAATTATATATATATATATATATACTATAAATATATATATATATATAATATATATTCCTACGTGTTTGAGGTGAGGTATTAAAACGTACACTATATATACAGTATGCCACAATTTTTTTTAGGCAATTCGAGATTTTTTTTATTGGTACAAAAACATAAAAAAACGCTAATATAAAAGGAGGATTGCCGGGAATAGGTTGAAGAACACCCCCCGGAATAGCGAATATATTGGGGGGCGGCTTACACACAGTATTCCACGGTTAAAATTGGGGGCATGGCCCCCGAATAATACTTCGCTATTTTGGGCCCCCGCTTAGGATGATTTTCAACTACAAAGACCTTCCACATTGGAAGTTTTTTCCGATAAGTATAGTATCTAACATGGTTTATAAAGAACTCTGAGTGGAGTATATATAGTATCATTATTCAATTTGGTGAAAAAATTTAAGAGAAAACTTACATACTGTAGGTTACAACAAATAAAACGTGAAATTTTTTCATTTTATTTATATGAGTATATATGGTGAGTATACTTAACACTAACAGGCAGATATTATTTAATAATAATTTATATAGTATCGCCAGGTTGCTTAGGATTCCATAAATATATTACTTGGATTTGCTTGCATCACCCGAACTATCCGTTTTCGTGCAATTCATGGATTCCCTATTTTATTGACATATTCTACCCTAGGAATGTAACAAAATTTCATTATATATAGTGCGCATAGGGCTGAAAATTGTAGGGGAGGCCATGCCCTACCCTGGCCCCCTCTGTAAGATCGCTCATCCATTACATTCGTTGTTCCCCAATCCGAGAATGCGTAACACGTTTATAATTCTAAATTGTATGTAGTTTTTTTTTTAAAACGAAGATATTAAGACCTTTAGATGCATAATAGCTTTTTTATTTGCTCTACATATCTATAATAGGAATTTGATCGGAAAGGCGCAAAGTAGATCAGGTTTGAATTGTAAAACTGTTGATTTTACCGTATAAAAACAGCAATATTTTGATAAGACTAGGTGGCAGCATAGTCTTAGGGAAAGCTGGCGAGGTGGGAACTTCGGACTTGTGTGCTTGAAAGGCCGGAAACGAAATAGTTGGGTGTGGTTAAAAATTACGGGGAAAGAAATGAACCTGTGGTAACTTTTAGTGTAGAAAAAAATCTATATTCTAGTATATGAATGGCTAATTTTATTGATACGTTGTGTCCTCGGATGATGCTCATATACAATAGGTATTGTATATCATCTGAAATACAGTTTACGGCTTAGTATGGTTTCACTTCCTTGTCAATGTGATCAACTACAAAAGGTTCGTCCGACAGCAGGTTGGGTGAGACTGAGAACTATCTCGAGTTATGGGTATAGTTGTATATCGTAGACGTATTATTCGGCCGTTGACTTTTAATAATTGCTATGACAGGGAGGATTTAGCATGAATAACTAACTTATTCTTGAGAAATGTACTGACTTTATTAGGTTATTATTCCATATTATTATTATTGGGGATCATCAAAATATGAATTGTAAATTACTCTATTATTTTATTCGTTGATATACAAGTTAGAAGCAGAATGGACCACTTGATTGATTATATAGATTACTGCGCTCATTACCATAGTGTATCCAGTTTATATATATAAACTTTTGTGATATTTGCACTGATTGCATTTATTTGCAGCACTGCTACTTGACGAGGACCATTAAATTTTTATTAGCTCCTGCTTCGTGTAGTACCAATTAATTGAAAGTTTATATGATGTTGGCAAAAGGCGCTAATACGATTAATAACAGATTTGTATTATTTTCACGTGTGTGACATTTGTGAGAGCAGTCGATTACAAATAGAGTGGTGTATGCGTAACATTTTTGTCACAACGGTCGAGTAATATCGTATTAGTTTCGTAAATGTATTTTATAAGATAATTCAGTAGGGTACTCGGTGACTGATGAGTATAGATGGAGAGATGAAATACAAGAGAGCGAGTTAACCTCGATACCGCCCCCCCAACAAAATTTCCCATAAAAAGAAAAACAGTTTGGGAGAGGCTACAATATCAGAATAACAAATTTATAGGAGTTGAGGGTAGATTAGTCTAGTGCGTGTTTGATCACACGATATCTAACGTACCAAGAGAAAATAATAAATTCACTCTCTGTTGCTCGGAAATTTACAGCATAGTGGACAAAGCCACAGACAGTTATTATTCAGCCATCGGAAAATATAATACCCTGTTGGCTCTCTCTCATTTGAATGGACCCTATTTGAAACCATTAGGGCGAAACACAACCAAATTTCGTAAAATTTTAAATAGATATTGTTGAAGAGGGAAAGAGGCCCTTTTCTTTAAATAATGACATAAAAGCTGGAGAAGGCAAACCGGATGTTTGCTAGATTTGGTGCGTGCTTAATAAAGTAGTAGACCAACCTTCAAGAGCGAAAACACACTTATTGGATGCCATTTGGTTATATGGTTTATCTTGAGTAAGAGAAACATTTTGAGTGAAAATAATACGATAGGTTAATTCCATCACTTACGAACAAATGTTGACCGTGGAGTGGTGGCATGGAAATAAACCACATTTAACTCCTTTACCTGGCGACAAGACATATTCTCAACTCCTTTTATTACTTGTTGCAAAAAATTTTTAATTGGGGGCCCCCCAAAGTTCCACTAACACATTTAAAATTGGGTTTTGACAGCAAAGTTTGACAGGTGTATTCTGGGAAATCTATAGAGATGCAAATAGGTGAGGGAAGGTAGATCTAATAACTAGGCCATCAAAATGACATAAGCGAGAATGCTTGAATCTCACCACTTTTGCGCATATCTGACGGTTGGTACGAGAACGATTTGCATAAAGATGTGATTATGTTTCCATAACAAATGATACGCTCATTTTTACAGTATGTATATAAAGGGAGAGTTTCAGCAGATACAAAATCTTTAAGATTATCGAAAAGAATTCTTGTAATAAACCTTCCGGTGACTGCTGCCCTATTTTTGGCTTACACCAACAAATGATGAACTTTAAGATTATGTGATTTAAAATTGACAAGAGCGGGAATGCTTCATTCATAGCAGGGCAAACTCAGCTCAAATGTTCATACTAGAGGGCAAGGTCAGATCGTCACCTTTCATATATAGAAGGCACTCTCAACTACAACATTATTCGATTTGTTTGTTTAGCTATTACACAAAGGTTGAGATATCAAGTTGTAGCTCATTAAAGATCTAAACTTGTTCTTTCAGTCAATTTTTCTACGATTTTCATTCAGCGAATTGCTAATGCGATTTATAAAGGGAATCCATTAAGTCAACGTACACTCTATTTATTTAACACTCTAATTAATTTTAGACTAATCTAGTTAAGAAAAGATGTTTATTCTAAGTGTATTACTATTTCCTTTTGGATTTAACCTTAGGTCGATGTTCTATTCACAGATTGTAGTGGAGAATGGTAGGCAGGGTGGATAGGAACGGGCTAACATTACTCTCTATAATCCTCCTTCAGGGCTCTGCCTCATATGCTATATCTCAAAACAACTTTGAGAGTTAAGGATTGATTCAGAGGTATGAGAGGTCATACTGGATTACCACAAAAAAAAGCAATGCCCTTATGGGAGATTAGTTATATGATGCGGACGTATTTGTTGTGAGGGCTTGAATTTATATATTGAATGGACATTAAGTCAATGATAAACCTTAATAAATTGATCTAACCGAAAATTAGCTTTCATCACAGATAACCCTTAAATTGTGCTCCCTTATCTCTCGTAATGCACGATTAAAAACTACAGTTAATAATCATCGCGTGGATGTTCGAGTAGTTTACATTATAACTAAACCCATTCCTTCTATTTTTACATTTTCATTTGGTTGTCACCCATATTAACTCTTATTCCATAGTTGTATTGGGTAAATTTTAACATTATCTATCAAAGAACATGTTCATATCATGATGAACTGACTAATTCTTGTATAATGATTCTTTCTCACGAATGAACGATGTGTGAGAATATGACGTCGACTGCCTTTTTGTGATTGATTACGTCATAATATATACTGTATGAGTAAATGAAATACTACCATTATACGTACATGTTTGGCTGAGGAAGTATCGTTTATCCCTTATAATATTTAATAATATTAAATTATTTAAATATACTTAAGTAATAAAAAAAACGTATTCATATATATATTAATTTATTAAATATATATTTATAATTAATATATTTAATATATATATATTATTATATATATATATTATTAATAATATATATTATATATTATATATTATATATTATTATATATTTAAATATATATTTATATATATATTATATATATTCATAATATCCAATAATATAATAATTGTGGATAAGACCTTAACTTTTGGAAAAAGGGTTTAAATAATCTTATAAAAAGAATATGGGTGTATTACGTAAGCAAATACTGCTAGGTCTTAACCATGCGCTTGGTTAAAACAAATTAATCTCAACAAGGTCGACAAAATGCGGATGTGATAGCGTGTTGACCCAAAACCAGCGATTAACATTTTGGTGAACCCCAAACTTTGAGTTAAAAAAAAAAAAAGGAAATTAAAGTCTACCAGTTTGCTTGTCCTAGACCCGGCATTACTGCTTAAGTCAGAAAAGAACACAAAAAGGCATGTCAAGACCCTCAGTACCAGCTCACACTACGTTGCGAAGAGCCGTTCAGAGTGGTCAACGACATTGTCCATCTCTCTCTAGATACAACAATCTTATTCTGCTGTACATACAAGTGTATATTTAATTATAAATTTATTACGATATGATTAATGTAATAAAAAAAAAAGTCGACACTTCACGTACTCAACCTCACCTACTAAAGGCAAAAACCATTCACTCATCTCACATTAAAATTATATAAAAATTAAATTAAAATTAATGGAACAACAGCATAACTATTATTTAATATAATAAGATATTTAATATATATAAATACTATATCTATAATATTCAATTATTGTAATAATATTCCTAATAATATAGTTTATTTAAAATATGACAGATACATTATAGCAGTTCTCGCATTTTCAGTAGGGTGATCCTACTTAATATATTTATATCTATTGAGTGAGGTGGCTCATTTCATAAATATATTATATCCTATCCTGTTCTATAAATATTTCTTGTTAGCTTTCTCGCGACTGATGACGAATAACGCGCACGCTCGAACTAGGTGACTTGTTTCGTGTTGGAACTAGTGTTCAGTTTTTTTTTTTCGCATAAAATTCTAATAAAACAACTCCCAATGTGTTTGATTTTTCACAAACCCGAATAATTTGAGGGAAGCATATTGAAAAATGCGAGGTAACATCTAACCTTCTGGCCAATAGTACTCATTACTAAGAGCTCATACTACGTTTATTTAATATTTCTGTCTCCTAGAGATATTCTAATTGAGGTGAAGAATGGTTATTTCAGATATTGATCAATCCGGTGAGTAGCTACTTTTCCGTTGCTAGATCTCACTTTCTCATGGTACACATACCATCACAGGCTCTACGCCTAGAAAGGAATAGATGAACGTTAGGTCATCTAATATATTTATTGTGCTCTCAATAACTCCGGGACCCTATTTCTTCCGGGTCATGGGTATAATAAAAGACGAATTTTGAAATTGATTGCGTTTATAAACACTAGCATTATTATATGAAATCATGATTCGCGCCAACAATCCTTAAAAGAAGGATGACACTGGGAACTTCACACTATTGAAGCTCTAAGACGCACGTCACCATCCGAAACGTTAAATTTTAGAGAAACACTTTTATACTGTAACTTCCACTGGTTTGTTGCCTCCAGTGTGCTTTTGCTCCGACTCCGACTGAAAACTTTGGCTTTACCAAATACCTTGAACAATGGAATGAGCTAAAAGGCTGTTTATCAACATACTCCTCGATCTGTTCAAGGTTTTGGGGATGTAGAAGAAAGCCCGGGCCCTCCCCCTCGAACTAGCATGGAGCAGGTTGCTGGTTTAAGTAAAATTAACGACGCCGTTTTGCAACTTGAAAGGGAGGAACCGGGCCAAATGTTGTAAGTATAAAAACTTATCTATGTGGTTTTAACTTGTATTTAATATTTTGTAATTTTATTTTTTTTATCATTAATAAATATATTTAAATTGCACTAGATTTTATCTTTTGACTTTTAACCTTTTACTTGTGATTGTTTGTTTTAATTATTTATCATTGTTTTTAATCCTTTTTTAATTACATATTTTCCAGATGCAAGCAAAGAGAAGAGGAAGGAAAAGAGGAACTACAGTTACCAGCACTACAACAAGAGGAACAAAGAGGCCAATACAAGAAAGTGAAGAACTCCCAGTTAAGAAAAGTAGACCATCTGTTTTAGATACACAAAATAACATTTTGAGTACAAACATTAACAATTCCATCTCTCAAAAAAGGTACTTCTGAAACAATGGCTCCCAAGACAGCTCCAGGAAGTGCTAAGACCAAACAAAGAGCAAGAAAGAGTGCAAGTGGAATTGTTTCAACACCAGCTGTTTCTACAAGATCCAATACGGCAGCTCAACAGCAGACTCCTCAAACTCCCAGTGGAGACGGACAAGGTACTTCGAATATGGATGTTCCCATGATTCAAAATCTAGATGACTCCAATGCAGGTGTTGATGACCGCAGATCTCCAACTCCCGATCAACATCCCCTAGGTGCTGTAAGAAATTAAGCCAACTGGACAACAGATGACCTGAGCTTTCATCTTTTCGGAGGAAATGAAGGATTTGCAATACATGAGGGATGGCAACATTTTGTGTACGAAGGATTAGATCTTAGAAGAATGTTCTCACAACTAAAGGTTAAAGTAGGCTCTCTTGCGGACTTCAAGAAATATGTCAGAGTAATGGATTCTTTAATTCACATAAGGGGATACTCCTTGGATAAAATTATAAAGAACATGAAAGACCCTGCACAAATTCAACTAATCAATGAAGCAGTCACGAAGCTTGGGATAACAAGAAAACAGAATCCTGGACCTGATGACGTCACATTGGGAAGAATAGCTCTAATGATACCTGCTGCCTTACCTGACTATATGTTCCAACGTGTGCATTTGAAAGGACGACAAATGATCAGAAAAATACCTCTTGTAGCAAACTGTGGCACATTCACATCATGTATCCCAAGCGAAAGAACATACGATCCATTGTTCTGGATAACGTCTATTGGGACACTATAGCTAACGCTTCGCAGACAGGAACTTTAATTAAACAGATAATAAATTATAACAAGGCTTCTAGAACAGGGAGTGTAGCAAGAGAAGAAGAGAGGGGAAAATTCATGAAGTGGTGGAACATAGCTGATATTAACTTCATAAATCAATTCATCTGGATCCAGCCAATGTTAGAAGCTCTTCAAGAGATGCCATCGAAAGCTGCAAATCCAAATATTCAGATGACTATATCTATGCATGCTGACATTTTTAATGAAAATGATATTGAAGCACCTGCAGACGGATTCTCAACAAGATGAACAATTACTCATGATTCTTAGATTTAATATAATTTATTTTTTAATTATATAATTGTAACTTTTATATTTCAATGTAATGTTTTTTATTTATTGTAATAATAGTTTTGACTAATAAAGTAAAAACTACACTGTCTAGGAAATAACTTAGCTAATTATTTGTTTATTATTTATATCAATTTATCTGAGTATAATAATATATCTATTCTCATAATTGTTGGCAGCAATTGGGAGGTATGTGTAGGTCTTAAGTGGTGTTTGTGTATGTATAGATTTCTTCTTACTGATGTTTATTTTTACAGTTTGCATTGTTGTTTTTTTGTTTGTGAATTCTTGAGAATTTTAAGTATTGTTTTGTTGATCCGTCCGTGGAGGTGCTACATGGGCCCGCGGGAGGTCGGGGGGCACCCTAGTAAACCCGCAGGCACCCAGTATTCACCGAAGCGTTCGGGGAGGTTGGTGCGGAGCGGCAGTGTCCTTCATGCTCAGCGCTGGGGGCCTGCGGCCTGGTGGTATGTGGTTTGGTCTTTGCCGGCCACACATCCAATTACCAACCCACGTTCCCCCTGCTTGAAGCGGTCAGGGCACTTGAGGTCGCTGTTCTGTGATGCCTTTTGATGTGGTGAGGGTAGATTTATCTAGTGTCCGTTTATATATTTAGTTTTGGTTTTCTTATAGTACCTTTTATTTTTTTTTCGGGTTTGTTAGTGGAAACGAATGTGGTTAATGGCGATGTGCTCTGGGCTCTATCAATTGGTCTTTCTTGCTGGTTTCTCGTTTATTAGCGCTGGCTGACGACGCGTGGTATAGTCTAGTCTATGGGGTTAGTAACTGCGGGTAGGATTGTAACATGAACTTCTTCCTAAGGTGTTTGTCTACTGAGTTTGTGAGAATTTGCCGGTAATACAAGGCGATACAGCTGACCCTAGATATGGCTACACTATATAACCTACTAATTCGTATTTTCTCCAAGTTTTTTATATATTTTATTATTTTATATTTATTTTATATACTTTTCCGCCGTTTTGTTAGTTTTATTTTTATTTTTTTTTTTTTTTTTTATTTTTTTATATATTTATATTTATTTTTTTTTTATTTTTTTTTATAATATAATTATATTTATAAAATATTTTTTGTTATATTATTATATATTTTTTATATTTTATATATTTTTTTATTATATTGTTATTGTGTTTTAGGTTTTCGGGGGGTGGGTGGATTGTTTTTTATTTGATTTGGAGGAGTGAGTGTTGTATGTTTGTTATACGTAGTTGTTTTTGTTTGGTTGTCTTCACTCTTTTAGTGGGCTCTTTGTGTCCTGGCGTAGTGGTTATAGCTTTAATTTTTTCGGACGCGTAGAGACCATTGGGTGCGGCAAGGTGTGTACCTGCACGTGGTGTCTCTTTGCGTGTGGTCTTTGTGGGTGTGGCTGGTACTCGGTTTGTGGATGCGCGCGCTGTTCCTATAGGTAGAACAGATTTTTGGACTCGACGGTGATTTCTCTCTCAGTCTCACCCTATTAGTGCGGTCTTCACTATCAATCTTCGGCTGAGCCTTAACTCTTTAGTCAACCCTCTTTATTATCCCCGACTGGACCTATCGGTGTGAGGATCTACCCCTCGAATTTATTCCTATCGTTAAGCTTTTCCCCTGGGGAATAAGTTTATTTTACTCTATGACCTCTTAAGGTAGGTACTAGGACCAGTCGGAGGCGATCTAGATTTGTGACTAGGTTATTTTGCTTGCCATATGGTTTCGCTGAGCCCTGTGTTGAATTGCCGCGTTCCTTTAGGAATATACTCGGGTATATAGCTATCGGGTCCACAATTGCATGGAGTACTTCCATCGAGAGAGGTTCTTTGACTGTGTAACGTCGACGTATTACATTATATTTATATACCTCCGATTAGTAATGTAATGATCATAGATGGACGTCCGTAGATAGGAAGAGTAGTAGTTATTTACTTTAGTATCAAGAGAAGAAGTTCAGATAATATTGACCAGCAGTAAATATGAGGGTTCGCTTTATTCATTAAGAAACCATAATAAGCTCCAGATGAATTATTTCACCCAATAGAACTTTGGGAGGGAACTCAAAGGAAATAAATCAGTTTTGCAATGTAATAGTCATCAGATAAATTATAAATAATATTTGGTGCTTGAAACTTCAACAGCGGAGATCATGAGAATCAACATCAAGAAGCAAACTGTTATCCATGCCTCAAGTATAATTAATACTCGATTTACGACCTCGGGCAGTAAACCATAATGGGTTAGGCTAACCGGAGTGGTTCGTATCGTAGCGGGTCGTATAGCTATTTTAGCAAGTCTTGTGGCGTAAGAATATAGTTATTATCCTGCTCCTTTCTCATGGACTCTTTGAGGCGCAACCAACTTGATCCTATGCTCACATATATAGTAAGGCTCAATACCATAGTAGGGCCACCAAATAGGTAGCTACTTTTAGTGTCCTCACAGATGTAAATAATAAGCCTTACTATGAACTCTGGTGACTGTTATACCTGTAATTAGAGTTAGCTACATTGGACGGTAGCATAGATAGCTAACTAACGTTCCTCTGAACGTGGAAGTATACATGCTCCGCTCCTTGAAGTCCTTAGAGTAGTGGCGTATAGTATATGATAGATATATATTTACCGTTTTGAATTATTTTACTGTCCTAACAGATTAGTCATTGCCCAATTAGATAAGTAAACTGTATGATAATACGGACTTATTGAAGACATTATTTCCGTCCGCATATGCAGTAGCTCTAGGGAATTTAAGAAACATAACCTTAATGCAAAAATGCCCACTAAGAACCAGGCACTTATAATCTTCCCGTAATGATCTTATTGATATATTCACATCTATCCCTGTGACTGAAGATGAGCTCCTCCGTTTATTGTTGTATATGCAATAAGTTTTTATTTGTTCTTGGTACTCCTTTTAATCATCATTATTTGCTAGTATCCTGAAAAACGGTTCTGACCTATATATTTTTTCTTTCCATACATACTTCAGTAGAATAGAAGATAGCCAGTTATAGTAAGCTATTTAACATAGTATAACATAGATACGAGATCATGAAGGAAGAGATTCGACGGGGCCAGAGCGTCGAAGGGGAGAGACGGGGACTAGGATCTAGCATAAATTCATGTGTTTTTAAGTCTGAGGAGCATCTTAAGTTCATCGTGTATTAGTATAATCATGATAACTTTGTTAAGAAGGATGCTGGTCCCCGATCCTCTCAATAATTATGTGAGGGATGGTCCAGGCAATGTATTTTATCTCAGAAGTGATACAACTACTCTTATCTCACCTTAATTATACAAGACTCATACTCATAATTTCTATCTATATCTATATCGGTCAGGTATGACATAGATCTACTCATGCATTAATGCCCTTTGTGGTGAAAACCCCCCATGGGGAGTGATTAATTGGTTGGATAACGATGGGAATAAGAATTTGGAGTAGAAGTATTATTTTTCAGTTTTTCTACTACCTTTTTTCCTAAATTCAATCCTCTCTATCGGTGAGAATGTGATGTAGAGTCTCAATAATATTAGAATATCAAGAATTTTTCTATAGGTCATTTTCATTCTCTCCTAATAACATATTCTTACAAATATGGATATTTTAGGCCCACAGACCTAGATGGGCTATATTGGAGGTGTGAAGGGTTTTTCTATTAATTCCTAAAGAAATGTTTACTCATACCCACTAAGAACAAGGTGTAACTATCTGTCCAATATAAATGTATCTGTGTTATTGATTTCTTTTTTATTTTTTTTTTTATCCGGTGGTGATTAGACTTTTCATTTTACAATTTCCTTGCATTCGTTTGTGCTAAATGATCGATCTTAAAGGTCATATCAAACATATGACTTCCAGTTCTGGTTTTTCTTCAGACTTAGGACCTCTCATACATCTCAATCAACTATTCTTTACTCTATACTGAATTTTAATATGTTATACTTATGGTTCGGGTATCGAAGAGTGATTCAGCTCGATGCATCTATCTCGCCTTTCTATATGGATTTTTAGTAAAAGCTTTTCAGATTCGTAGTAGTAATCAATAAATCTACTATATCTTTTTATACTATTTTATGTTTGTTTCTACTATTGACAGGCCTTGGCCTTCCAATAAGGATCACTAGTTACATTCAGAGTGTCTACAATTCTAATAATATCAAGATTGGGGGGAGTTGGGTAAGGCAGGGAAGGGGAGTGCTGCAGGGGGATCCGCTGTCTCCGGTATTGTTCAACTTGGTGCTGTTGTGGTTGGGATCACTTACGTTTGGGTTGCCTTAAGAAGGTACTTCGCATGATGTGTTGGTTGTGTTTCTTCTTTTCTTCATGTAGCAATCTCTATTTATCTACTCTATTTTATCCCGTCTCTTGCTTTTGCCGACGACCTAGTTCTGTTGGCTTCTACGAGGAACGGTTTGCAAACTAATATGCGAAGACTTGGAGAAGCTGCGGCGTCGATTGGCTTAACCCTGGGATTGCAGAAATGCGCTACCATTGGCCTACAATGGCTTGGGAAGGCGAAGAAGTTTATTCATGATAGACAACCTTTCAGTCTCTTGGACCAGAACCTCCCTGTGATGGGAGCGACCAACGTATACAAATACCTGGGAGTCGACTTCGGAACGTCTGGATCTACTAAATGGAAATATGGAATGGACGGCTTAAGAAAGATCGCATCAGCAAGTCTGAAACCACAACAGAAACCCCATCTGCTAAAGAATTATTTCATCCCGGGAATGCTTTACAAACTTAAGCATCAGAAGATCACAAATAAAATCCTGAGGAATCTTGACAGGGCAGTGAGGGCTGCCATGAGGCAGTTCCTTCATCTGCCAAACGACACTCCTACACCCATGTTCCACCAACCTCCAGCTCAAGGTGGACTTGGAGTGATGGAACTCGAGAGTGGTGTCTGCGGTCAGCTGGAAAACTTGAAGGGAAAACTTATGGCTCAGGGAGGAGTCTGGACTCTGGCAGCGGACGCCATTCAGATCCCAACGTCAAGAAGAGAAAGAAGAATGATGGTGACAGACTTCAGAGACGGTCTCGGTCTGGTGGGGGCCACGAAGAAGTCTGGCTGTTATGGCTGGATTTCTGACGGCACTCGCCTGATGCAGGGATCCGTCTACATCGATGCAATTAAAATCAGGCACAACTTGATTGAAACAAAAGAGAGAACTACAAGAGGACGAGACGTCCCAGTGGAGCAGACTCTGTGCGATCTTGGATGTAGGAAGATTGAGTCGCTGGGCCACATTCTCCAGGAGTGCCCAGCAGTAGCGCCCATGCGGACTCAGCGACATGACAGTATTAACAAACATCTGGATGAGAAACAGACTGCGAGGTTGGCAGGCAATCTTGGAACCTACTATTCCGACCATCGAGGGAATAAGGAGACCCGACTTGGTGGTCTGGAGGAGGGATGATGCTCTGATTCTGGACACGACTATCTGTGCAGACGCAAACGCAGCTAATATGGAGGCAGTGGCGGCTAGGAAGATTGAGTAATATAACAAGAATGATATTAAGGAGTGGGTCCGACGACGTACTGGTACTGGCAATGTTGGTGTGAACGCTGTCGTCTTTAACTGGAGAGGCGACATGGCTACTAAGACTCACAACCTTTTGAAGAGGCTCCACCTAACTACAGAAATCAAGATCATGGAGACGATATGCATGGAGGGCTCAGCGCGAACTTGGATGTTCTTCAAGCAAGCAGCGGGGCACTGGGGCTGATCGCCGTCGTAATGAGGGGGGGCACGAGTCTCTGGAATCACGAAGACTCTCGCCCAACAGGAACCCGCCCCTGTTGCATGTATATACCAAATTGACATTCCCTCCCTCGGGATACTTAGATGTAAACCGAGGCAGGTGGAGCTACGGTTACAGAAGTGAAGAAATTCGCTAAGGTGATGGTAGACATTGGTGATGGGTACCTTGGGTGGGAAGAGTAACTATGATTCTCTTGCTGTGAAGGCTGTTGCATTCTCTTTCACTAAGATTTTCACTGCATACTGATCAAAGGCCTCCCCGTGGCCCCGCTGGAAACTATTGAGTGATTCTGATTTGGGTGAGTCTGGCAGTAGTTGCTGTATATCTCGGACTGTGGTCGACTACAGGCCACAGATCTTCGGTTGCAGCGGCACACCATAAGTCCAGTCCCTTTCTCCCTCGTCTAGGGTCTCCCAAGCTCGATAGGCAAACTTTTGATCTCTCTGCTTCTCACTAAGTGTTGGGGTCCTGCCCTGTTTAACATCTCTCTGTGTAGAAACTTCTACTACTTCAGAGCTTTAGGGAGACACTTCGGATGGCGGAACTCCATCTCTCACCCGTCCGCTGTCCCAACTGCCCGGCTACCTTTACCTCCTTGCGGGGTATGAGGGTACACCAGCAAGGTAAGCATAGAGCTGACTACGACGCGATGGTCCTTGAGCGTGTTCCACAACATCGGAAGACGCCTTGGACAAATGAAGAGACCTCGCTCCTGGCACGTGAAGAGCTAAGGTTAGTTGCAGGCGTGTTATTTATCAATCAAGGTTTGGTGCGAGCTTTTCCTCATAGGACGCTGGAAGCAATCAAAAGGAAAAGAAAACAGCTGCGTTATAAAAGATTGCTTGAGGAGCTAAGGGCTGCTCCGGGACCTCCATCTCCCCCAAGAGTTGATGCTCAGATGGCAGTCCCTGGAGAAAAGGTGGAACCTGTTCCACCTCTTTTCCCTCAAAGGCCCCCACCGTCCATTTCAGAGGCTGAGTTGGATGAGCTGCTGCGATCCTGTGGTTTCGTACTCGACCTACCTGTGGATCCTCCACAGAGAGGAAGACAGAATCCCCAGGATCAGCGAGTAGCAATTCCACCTCCGCGATCTAGAAGAAAGAATAAGAAGGAGTTCGCTAAGATCCAGGAATTGTACAGTCGAGACAAAGGAGAGGCCCTGAAGTATATCACCGACAGGAACTCCTACGTAGAAAATTCCAGACCATCATAAGAAATCTGCGAGGAGTGGCGTCAGTACTTGGCGCGGCACGAAGATCTGCCAATTCGGGACGATTAACGATAAGATGAAATCTTAACAAGATCAAGATTTGCTTCGTGGTCTAGATGATTGGCTTTCCGAAGAGGAAGTGGATTGGGCGCTCAGGAATATGAAGAGTGGCGCAACGGGTCTGGATAGGGTTTCCTTGGAGGATCTGACCAACATCAGGAGGCAGACCTTGGTAAGGATTCTTAACGGAATCTTTGCCTACGCTCCTGAGGGACTTCTTAGGAGTCGCGTTACTCTCATCCCCAAGATCAACAATCCTGTTGGTTTTGGGGACTTTCGTCCCATCTCGGTCTTGCCAATTGTCACCAGGGCTCCTCCATAAGATCCTTGCAAGGAGACTTGGGATGGTCATCTCCCACAATCCGTTCCAGGCTGGATTTCGGATTTCAGACAGGGAGATAACATCCGAGAACATACATCTTCTCAAGCTGATTCTCAGCTCCAGAGTCAATCGAAGGTCAAGTACCTACTTGGCCTTCATTGACTTCAAGAAGGCGTTCGATTCAGTCCATCATGGGAATCTTCTGGCCCTTCTTGAGGGAGTTGGACTCCCGGTCGCATTGGTGGACTACATCAGGAAAGTGTATGACCGTTCGTCGCTCAAGGTTGGTTGCGGCTGGATCAAGCCAGGCAGGGGGGTTCTTCATGGAGATCCTCTTTCCCCGATCTTGTTCAACCTTGCCTTGGACTTCATCCTGTCGCAAACGATTGGGCAGATTGGAATAAGACTGCAAGACCACGTGGTGTCATCAATGGCGTTCGCGGATGATGTGGCCCTGTTGGCTTCTACCAGACACGGTCTCAAGTTAACATCAGCACCATGGCAGAAACGGCATCTTCCCTTTGACTGAGTATGGGCATAAACAAGTGTGCTACCATAGGTCTGCGATGGCTAGGCAAAGAGAAGAAAGTTGTGCACGATCTGGACCCGTTCTTTATCAACACCGATCCAATTCCATCTATGGGTCATGCGGGGGTATACAAATATCTAGGTATACCCATGACCTCCGCTGGTGTTGGTAAATGGATGGGGGGTAAGTTAAGAGACGGTCTTGGAAAACTGACCACCTGTTTTCTCAAGCCGTAACAAAAACATCATCTTCTCAAAAACTTCCTCATTCCGAAGATTCTTTACTTGTTAAAGCATGAGACTATTTCCATCCAGTCACTTCGGAATGCGGATAGACTGATTAGAGCTGCAATAAGGAAGCTCTTACATCTTCCAAAGGATACCCCAATACCAATGTTCTCCCAACCTCCATCAAAGGGTGGCATTGGTATATCAACTCGAAGGGCTCAAACAAGTGTTGGCCAATAGAGGTCCTCTATGGTCACTTGTCGCACACTATCAAAATCCCTATTTTATATATATATATATATATATATATATATATATATATATATATATATATATATATATATATATATATATATATATATATATATATATATATATAATATATATATATATATATAATATATATATATATAATATATACTATATATATATATATATATATATATATATATATTTATATAGTTTAGCTTTAAAATTGATATTTTGTTTTTGACGCAGAATTAAAAATAGTATTGTAGCGCAATTACACTTTTGTAGCACAATCTGGCAACAATGATTTTTTCCCAATGTGTCGGGATATGTAAAGCTTTACCATTATTATATTAATTTTGATTTATACAAAATTGTTTTATATATATATATATATATATAAATATATATATATATATATATATAATCTATATATATTATATATATATATATATATATAAATATTATATATATATATATATATATATATATATAATATATTTGAGATTTATTGAAGTTTTTTTAAAAATTTTATGCGTGTACAGGTGGACCAAAAAAATTTGAAAATGAAGCAATAGAAAATTTTTGTGACTCGTGCGTATAGAAAAGTGACATTTGACGTGAAAATAATTTTTAAAGTTTATCGAAATGGAATCTAATGATTTTATAGCTATGTGCAAATCACTAGGAATTTCTGGACAGGAAGCTTATAATCTCCTGAGGGAGGAACGACTTAAAGAAAGAGAGTTAGCTAGAGAAGCAGAAATGGAAGAAAAGAGATTAGTTAAAGAAGCAGAAATGGAAGAAAAGAGATTAACTAAAGGAGAGATGGAAGAAAAGAAACTGGCCAAAGAGACATTAGGAAATGTGTCAAAGAAGATTTTACTCTTGATCAGCGGGATTCGAACACTGGACTCCGCGTCGCTGAGTTAACAGTAACCGGTCGCCTTATCCACTAGGCCATGCGAAGTTTTCCCATTTGGAGTCGATTTTCCTTTTGATATTTGAACTGTTGCTAAACTTTTGATAGGCCTACCACCAATTAGGAAATTAAACGCGGCTCGTACGCGACGCGATAGAAGGGTTATGAATATATTCGCATTATCGCAACAGGCCCTACATCAAGGGCAGGTCGTGATGAGAAAAATCACCCATGAAGTGAATTTGGGGATAGTTGCCCAACAAGAGATAACTAGAGCTAAAACTCTGATATATAACATTCTTAACCAACTACCTAGACAAGTTTTACACGCTAATTACACAATTAGGGATATTCTAACTGACCTTAATGCAATCTTATCACATTGGGAAATAGGAGACTATGAAAAGCGAGTTAAATTTGGAATTATTATATATATAATAGTATATTTAGAGATATTATATATATATATATATATATATATATATATATATATATATATATATATATATATATATAGTAACCATTCTATGTTAGACTTAAGTTTGTGGAAACGTTAATCTATCTAGGTTGGGTTTGGGTATACAGCATCGATGATCTATATAGGTTAGACTTAGGTGTGCTGTATTGATGATTCATACAGGTTGGGTTTCGGTTTACGCCCTTCCCAGTTCAGGTTATGATAAGTTTTGCTAATTTTTACAAAGCTGTGTAAATTAATATATCTTATAACCTGAACTGGGAAGTTCCTAAACCAAAACCTAACCTACCTATATGAATCATAAATGCTGTACACCTAAACTAACTACAAAAGCTTCAAATGGAAAATGAGCGGGAGCATCAGAAAATAGCTGCTGCGTTAGAAGAAAAGAAACTTGAAGCCGAGGCACAGAAAGCCAAACTTGAAGTTGATGAACGAAAGCAAAACTTGAAGCCGAGGCACAGAAAGTAAAACTTGAAGCGGATAAGAGCGCAAGAGAATCATAGGAGAGAATGCTTAAGATGAAATTAGACGCGGAAGACCGCCAAAGACAACATGATGCGGCAATATCTTCTTCACAGAACTCTTCAAACGCCAATAACGTTCCTTATGCCAGCAAATTTCCTAAATTAAAGCTTCCTAACTTCGACGAAAAGACCAATGATATAGAAGAATATTTATTATTCTTCGAAAAGCAAGCGGAAACAAATGATGTGCCGAAAGAGAAATTCGCTTTGGTCCTCGGAACATTTTTAACTGGAAAGGCAGTTAAAGTGTTCAATAATTTTACGGTGGAGGAGTTAAAGAATTATGAAGATTTAAAAAGAGCACTGCTGATCAGATACAACCTCACCGAAAGTGGATACTGCATAAAATATAAAAGTATGAGCCCGACTGAGGATGACAGTCCGAGAGTGTATATCAGAAAAATCGTCGAAGCCCTTCGAAAATGGGTGACCGCGGCAAAGGTGAAAATGACCGCCGACGATCTGATAAATTTCTTTTCGATTGATAAATATTTAAGTACTGTGCCGAAAGAGCTTGCTACCTATTTAAAAGAGAGAAGAATGGAAAAGAGATAGATGAAATAGTAGTCAGCTCTGAAAATTATTTAGAAGCACATCACATCAAGTTAACGTCATGTCACGCACGCAATCAGAGTCACGGTAATAATAATAGTCACAGCTGTAATAGCAATTACAAAGCGAGAAATAACGTAAGTTATCACAGAAATGATAACGCTAAGACCTTTAACCAGCATACATCACGACCAACTAACAACGGAGCAGATGCAGTTATGGTGAGCGAAACTGACAATTATTCGCACCATTTACCTATAACATATAGGACAGTAAACGGATATCGTGTACAGATACTCCGAAATAGCGGTTGCAATTTTGTAGTTGTACGTGAAAAATACGTACCAGAGGAGTGCTATACTGGTGCACACACAACCATGAGATTGTTGGATAGCACGGCCAGAGAAGTTCCACTCGCATTGGTAGAGATAGATACCCCATATTTTGTGGGCAAAACGACCGCAGCAGTCCTACCAGAGGTCGTGTATGATCTTGTGATAGGGAATATCGAAGGGGCATTACCCTCATATCAGCCAAACCTCGCATGGGAAGCGACTAAGTGTCAATTGCTTTTGTTGTGGTTTTGTGTTGATATTCTTTCATGGAGAAAGGAAATCCACAATTTTCATATCTGCTCTGCATTTTGAACAGTGAGGTTTGTGAAGAAAGGAAATAGTTGTGTTGATATCCACTATTTTAAACTTTTTACATTTTTTGGGGGGTGTACTGTGCAAAAAAAAATGCTTTTGGCTTGGAACGGTTGCCGCCTCCACGCGGTCCAAGCTGGTAACGTTATGTAGACATGCACACACTTCTACCAATCGTAGAGTTAGGCACTCTCAAAGGTTCGTGTAGTTTTGTATGTGTGTATATATATATATACGGCTAAATGGCTACCATTGTTTCTCGAAACGTTTTCCACTGTGCGTGGTGTAGTGGGTAATTAAGAAGGGATTGAATTGCCAATCGCCTCCATGTGGTTACCTTCGGGCAATGTCACCGTTCATTGGTTTTCTTTAAGTCGTTGTCAACTAAATGAAGGCTACCTTGGTTGATTTGCGATTTGGGTCTACCAGTACTCGGCGATAGCTAAACGATTGGTAAACAGTTTGCCGAGGTTTGGTCGTTGAGCGGAGGATTGAGTCGTTGAATTGAGGATGATTGGCCTCTCGCGTAGGTATCATCTTCAACGCCAAATTTTCCGGTAAACTCGCGATTTCATTTCCTGCTACGGCGTCACATGCATGGCACAATGTTAGAATGGAGGGGTTGTGAAAAAAAATGCATTCCACTGTGACGCTACTGACCTTTTTTTCGTGGTATGGTGGCTTGAGGTTTCTCTGTTCTCTGTTCTGCACTAGTTGGTTCATAATTTTCTTCAATACTCATTTCTTTTTTTCTTTTGTGATGGGAGATAGGTGCAAGTTTCATAGCTGCTGCCTACTGTTCTTGGTGACTTTCTACTTTCTACGTTAGTTATTTGTTTGTGTTTTAAGTGCAAGATAAGCATGAAGGACAATCAGCAAAGAGATAAATTTCGGGCGTTCATTGCTGAACCAGTGGGTGAAAAATCTACTCTACAAGTGTCAGGCATTGGCCCTGTTCTGATGTAAAGACTCGCCGATGAGCAAATAAACTATGCAGGGCAACTGATTATTTTATTTCTTAATTGTGAGAGGAATAGGTATGGATTCGTTGCTTTCCTTAAGCAACGAATCTAGTGCCAGCATTGCGCAGCTATGTCTGTCTGCGATGCTATTGAATATTATTGCCATATTTATGGTCATCAATTAGACTGATGGACCTTGTTTTCATTTTTTCAACTCTCAATCTCTCATAGTTCAGAAATATATAAAGTTGCCTTGCTCACCACAGCCATGGGACAGAATTTTTCAGTTTTTTTTTTTCAAATTATTATTATTAGTTTAAGATTAATATAACTAAATATTTATTTTTTTCTCTGCAAATAAGGAATATAGTTTTAAGATTAAATTGAGTAAAAAACATATAATTTTTTATATATTATAAAGTTAATTTTTATGAAATATAAGGGTTATATATTTACTCAAAATTATTAATATTTGTAAAAAAAATTGTTTAATATAGTATTTGAATGTATTATTATTTTTTTTAACAAACTCCTGGCATTTTATTTAGTTTCAAAAAAATTTAAAATATAAAAAAAATTATTATTAAAAAAAAAAAAAAAATACCTTGTAACGTGCTTCATCCCCTATTAAGAGGGTAACACGGGGGGGGACAACAGGAATATCGAAAATTTAAGGGCGGCTTGCCCCCAGGAAGATACCACTCCAACTGCTACGCGGAGGATTTTTGAACCAGCGTCCTCTCGTATGAGAGTCTGCTACAAAGCCTCTGCGCCACGAGGCGTTCTAAAATTATTATATTAAATTTATTTTTTATTTAATAAAAATTTTAAAAAAATTTTTTTTTCCACTGTGACATTATTATTAAAAAAAAAAAAATACTTGTAACAAACTTTCAGCCCCTATTAAGAGGGTAACACGGGGGGACCACAGGAAATCGAAAAATTTAAGGCCGGCTATCCCAAACCAGCGGCACCAACGTGTTCGCAGGAGGAAGGGATTTGGAACCAGCCCCTCTCGTATGAGAGTCTGCTACAAAGCCATTTCGACAAACCAATAAAAGGAGCGGATTCCGGGAGCATCCAGACTTTAGTTTACCTGTAAGTTTGCCCCAACCTGGAACCGTTTTGGAAAACAGTTTACCTGTAAGGGTGCCCCAACCTGGAACTGTTTTGGAAAACAGAGTTTACCTGTAAGGTTGCCCCAACCTGAACGAACTTCGTAAACTCAATTTCGTTTTCAAGGTCATCCCAGCCTGCACGGACCTGGTAAACCAGGTTTTGGATTCTGAGGTTGCTTTCACTGGATCGGGAGGGAACTCGAGTGTACTCCCCACCTTCACTGGATTGGGAGGGTGCTTGAGTGTACTCCCCACCTTCACTGGATCGGGAGGGTGCCTTTTTTTCTTTTTGTCGCTTGTATAGTCACGGAGCAGAAGGTGAGTTACCCCGAGTGTCCGAGATTTTCCCTTTGTAGTCTTTGGAGGAGAAAAATGTTTGTCGGTTACCTTCCCAAAGTCTATATTGGGTTATATTGAGGCAAAATTACCGAGTCGTAAAGGGAAGTTACACAGAGTGTCAGATCAATTCAGTATTTGGTCTATGGATGAGAAATACACGATTCTTGAAGGTATGAGGCAATTTGCGGCCAAGAGGTTGTTAGTTTTGTCTCTGCAGGTTAAATTCCCACTACGGCCATGGGGGTGTTCTGGGCACTCACTATGGGAAAAGCTACCGACCTTATAGTGGTGTAGTGGCTACCTTTTGCCGATCGCCTTATAACTGTCTGGTTAAAGGGTGGTCAACAAAGGGACCTACAGGTAGCTAAAGCCAAAGAGCATGTAAATACTGTTTTTTAACATTTAAATATTGTAAATATGACTGCATGCACGGTTCAAATGGTAAGAGATTCCCGTAACATCTGTCGCACTTGAAACCCCTTATTTTTTTTTTTTTTGGGGGGGGAGGCAAAAAAAAAAAAAAAAATTTTTCCACTGTAGTGGCAACCGACCTTGCCGTGGGACAGTGGCTTGAGCTTTCTCGGTCGCCCTTAGTTTTCTGTTAAATGGGCTGATCGAGAGAGTTACCAACTGGTAGCTTGAGTTCTGACATCTGGAGGTATAATTAGTGAGTCGCAAAGGTGTTTGATACCTTTAGTGTCCGAGAACTTTCGTATTTGGGTTTTTGGAGGTGAAATTCATGATTCATGAAAGTATGATACAATTTGCGTCCAAGCTCTTAATTTTGTATGTGCAGGGTAAATTCCCACTACGGCCATGGGGGTGTGAGCACTCACCATGGGAAAAGCTACCGACCTTGTCGTGGTGTAGCGGCTGACCTTTGCCGATCGCCTTTTAACTTTCTGGTTAAAGGGTGGTCGGCAAAAAGACCAACAGGTAGCGAGGGTCCGTCTAACAAGCCAAAGATCATTCTAGAAGAAAAGAGAGAACCAAACTGGGTTTGCTTTTCTCTTTCTTTCTAGAGGCTTGTGTAGACAAACCATGATTGTAAATATTAAATTTTTAAATTAATTTTAATTTAATTTAATATTACTTTCATTTATTATGGCACTTCTCCTTTATATATATATATATATATATATATATATATATATATTATATATATATATATAATATATATATATATAAATATATATATAATATTATATTATATATATATAAAAGGCCTGTCTTGTAACTCTGCAGAAAAGTAACTCTTTTTACGTTTTTTTTGGGAGTGTGCAAAAAACTTTACCGTAGTAACAGCTACCGACCTTGACGTGGTACTACAGCTTAACCTTTGCCGACCGCCTTTTAACTTTCATATTATTGGGGTTGTCGGCAAAGGGAACTAACTAACTGGTAGCTTTTAGTCATGGAGACATCAGTAACAGTCCGCAGTCTCAAGTCCTGAGAGAGACGTGAATTTCTTTTTGTCGCTTGTATAGTCACGGAGCAGAATGTGAGTTACCCCGTGTCCGAGATTTTCCCTTTGTAGTCTTTGGAGAAAAATGTTTGTCGGTTACCTCCCAAAGTCTATATTGGGTTATATTGAGGCAAACTTACCGAGTCGTAAAGGGGAGTTACACAGAGTGTCCGATCAATTCCCCATTTAGTCTATGGATGAGAAATTCATGATTCTTGAAGAAGTGAGACAATATGCGTCCAAGCGGTTGCTAATTTTGTCTGTTATGGAGGTTAAATTCTCACTGCGGCCATGGGGGTGATCCTGATCATTCACCATGGGAAAAGCTACCGACCTTGTCGTGGTGCGGTGGCCAACTTTTGCCGATCGCCTTTTAACTGTTGGTAATTGGGAAATAACTGTCGGACCGGATTATTTTCCAATTTCCTTTAGACAATGGCTTGCAACGGAGCCGTTTCAATATATAGTATATATATATATATATATATATATATATATATATATATATATATATATATATATATATATTATTTATATATATATATTATATATATATATATATATATATATAGTTATAATATTTCCATTTATCTTTCTATAGGATTAGCATTAAAATTAAAACAAATATATAATAGTTAATTTTGAATTAAAAGATCTCGGTTTCATTTGTAACATGGATCAGCATCAGAAGGATATATACAAGGAACTTGTTTCAGCCATTTCTGTAAGTTATGCGGATTGTAGCAACATGAAGGCTGAGGTGTTAGGAGGATACAGTGATGCTCTCCGTGATGTATTCACAAGCATCGAAGATAGTCTAGAAATGCTTCTATCCAGTGGGCTATGAATCGATTGGCATCTATTAGATTAGATCTAGAAATGTCTAATGTTAAATATAACGGAATTGAAACCATTTTTGGTAAATTCCTTAACATGTTTGGCCAAGCAAAAACAAGAAAACAAGCGGGCAGACGCCTAAGACAAATTCATTTTGCCAATGATGTTGAGATATTAGATAACGAAAATTTCTTCAAAAAACGATATCATCACTCTTTGTTCACTTTGCTTCTTTACCGAAAAAGGGTGTGGTAGTGCGGCCAGAAGGAACCATTGTCGGAGCATGGACCGCTCCGTCGATTCGCGTCGCGGGACACGGGACAAGGGAAGAAAGGCAAAAGCGTAGGGGTCAGTTACCTCACTCATTGGCCACTACCGTCGCCTTTACTGATTGGCATACAGCGTGGATATCCACACAATCGTTGGTAAACAACTTTCGTACCAGCCAGGGTGTTAAGTGTCGAGTCCCTTCATTAGAGACGAGCGCTTGAAACCTCTCTTAACTAAGCTGCAAAGGTTCAACCCCTTACTCGAATGGGTCATCCGTGCCAGTAGTCGCGTGGGTACGTTAAAGATTCCGCGACAAATGACGCAAAATGGTTCCGGTTGGATGGCAAGGTGCCTTTCCTGATGGAACAGTAAGAGCACCTGCTGCCACTAGTGTTGCCTGAAACTCTGGAAAAATTATAGCGATCTAAGATAGCGTGGACAGGTACTGAGAGCCTTTTCACACACAGTCGCCCAGCTTTGGCGGCCTTAAAGAAAACCTTGGCTAGTGATGTTTAAATGGTTTAAGTCGCTTCTTGAGAGATCAGAATGCAGCTTGCGGCAGCCGTCTTGGAAGGTGAGAAAGTGTCTGAGATTTTCCTTTTGTATTCTTTGGAGGAGAAAAAAGGCTGTCGGTTACCTCCAAAAGTCTCTGTTTTTTTCTGGATGCACAATTGAGATTCCTCGAGTGAGCACTACCGTATTTGGTTTTTGGAGGTGGAATTCATTTCCCAATTTGCTCATGTGAGGATAAATTTCTGAGTTAAAAGTGAGACAACCCGTGTGTCCGAGCAATTCCGTATTTGGTCAGTGAAGGTTAAATTCGGGAGTCGGAAAGGTGAGACACGAGAGAGTCCGAACACTGCCTAATTTGTCCATGTGAGGATAAATTTCCTAGTTAAAAGTCTTGGAGAATGACTTGGAAGGCAACCCTGCGCGTACTGATAGCTTTTGCTATCGGGAGGCAACCCTGCGCGTACTGATAGCTTTTGTTATATATCGAGTGTCCGACCGATTCCGTATTTGGTCTATGGAGGTTCAATTCAGGAGTCGTAAAAGTGAGACACTGTTTGAGCATTTCTCAATTTGCTCATGTGAAGATAAATTTCTGAGTTAAAAAGAGACACCCCGAGGATGATTAAGTGCCTTCTTGAAGGAGCAGAAGCAGCAGCACTAGCAGTCACTGTTGACTGTTGTGAAACTCGGGAAAATCTTACCCATCCAAGAGAGCTGGGACTGGCACTATGAGAGATTCTTTTGAAACACGATGGCCCTGCCTTGGGGGAATATAAGAATACCTTGGCTAGTGGCGATCAATGGTTTAGGCTAGTTGGCTAAGTCGCTTCTTGAGGGATCAGAGTGCAGCTTGCGGCTGCTGTCTTGGGAGGTGATAAAATGAAGGTGAGATACCGCTAGCTTCTGAGATTTTCCCATTGGTCTTTGGAGGAGAAAAAAGGATGTCAGTTACCTCCAAAAGTCTAAAGGGTTTTCTGAGGACATAACTGAGTCGCAAAGGCGAGATACTTTGAGTGTCCGAGCATTTCCCAATTTGCTCATGTGAGGATAAACATCTATCTTGATAGTAAAACAACTCGAGTGTCCGAGATATTCAGTATTTGGCCATCGCAGGTTAAATTCACTCGTTTTAAAAGGTGAAAGAATATAAATAGAAAATAATAATTTAAAGGAATAAAGACAAGATGAGACAGTGTGCAGTTGAGACGAAGAAATGGTTCGAAACCGGGTCGAAAGTTTTCTATACGAGTAATATTTCTGTCTTTTCGTGGATTCGCTGGTTTCTATATGAAGAATCTGCATTAAAGAGAACTGTAATTTTGTTTTAGCATTTTTTAAAATCCATGAAATCTAGTTTGAATACCCAAAATACTACTAGAAACGGTAGAGACAAATTCGCTTTGAATGTTGAGGCTGGCAGTATCTCGTCTGCTATATTTTAACTATATGCTATATACTATATATAATATATATTATATAACTATATATATATCTAATATATATATATAAGTATATATATAATATATAAGTAAATATATTATTATTTTTATATCTATATTATATAATCATATATATATATATAATATATAGTATAATTATAATATATATATATATATAATATATTATATATACTATATATAATATATTATGATTAATATTATATTATATATATATAAGTATATATATCTATATATATATAATATTATATATAGTATAATATAATAAAATTCTATACACTATAATATATATATAGTACTAATACTTATAAACAGAGGTGTTTAACGAAATAGGGAGACAATTTGGAGGATAACTTTACTTTGCTGATCGATCATCAAAAATACGCTTTTGTCTAAATACAAGTTACCTGTAGATAATATATACAGAATGAGTAAAGGTGCAGGAGGTATGATGTTGAAATTTGGTGTAAAGAGATGTGAAAGAGTTGGCTACGGACAACTCCTGCATACGAAAAGAGTAAGATCACCCTTAGAATATATATATATAGAATTAGAGTATCACACATAGAAGATAAATGATAATACTAGAAATATAGTTAATAAAAACGAAACAGATAATACAATTAGCAATCAATATCACAAATAAAGCGAATCAGATCAAAATAATCCATAATCATACTAATAACAAACTAGACAAATAAGCCTTAACAACAATAATTATTTGAAAATATTGCTATGAAATAGTCATAATACGAAGTAAAAAACAGGAATACATAATAACATAAAATATATACTAATAATAATAATAATAATAATAATATCATATAATAATAAAATAATAAAACATATCATAAAACATAAATCAAATAATAATATAATAAATATAATAAATCCTAATAATCACCTAATAAAATGATAAAATAATACTAATAATAATATTCAATAATAACAATAATAATAAAAAAAATAATAAATATAAAAAAAAAAAAAAAATAAAATAATAATAATAAAATATAAAAATAATATAATACATAAAAAACTATTACTAAAATAATATAATAATACATAAAATAATAAAAAAATAAGCCAAAAGTCAGGCACGGTGCAGAAGGCGGGGGCACTACTTGCCCCCCTAAATCAAGGGGCGAACTAAAAAACTGAATCATTGATCATGTTTGTCAGCAGTTAAAAAAGGTTTATAAACCAAAACTCAAAAAGACATCAACCGAGATAATGAAGTAGTAAAATACAATAATAATATATAGTTTTATATATGTTTTCGTTTTCGTATTGGCTTGAAGTCAACTAGCTTGTGCTTTTATACAGCTGGCTTTTTCAGGACAGTATCTCCGCTGGAACTCTCAGTATGGTATGTCGTGGCGGCTGATAAAGCTGCTTAATATATATATATATATATAGTAATAATATTATATATATATATTATTATAGTTATATATATATATATATGATATATAGTATATTCTCATCAACCTTGCCCCCCCCTCATCAATGAAATCCTGCTCCTACGCCATGGGCCCAACATCTACGAACATAACACGCCAATATTCAATCAATTACCATTTTGCATCTTATAACTCATTACCTACTAAATGAGGGAAACTTTACAGGTAACTTTATTTAGACAACACTTGTAGATGGTTAACAGAAGATAATATCCTCCCAAATTTGCTCCCCCTTTATTTGCCGTAACACCCGCTGTATATATATATATATATCATATATATAATATATATTATATATATATCATAGTAATATAATTCTATATATATTTATATTATTAATTTTAAAATATAAATAAGATCTACACATAGGTTAGTATATCCGTATTGTATCTTAAAAAAACTATTAAATCGCACAGTAAAAACGGAATACAATTGTTGGAATGCGGTCCATATTTTTAGGTACGGAAATGTAAAGAACAAAAAAAAAAAATATATATATAATAATTCAAAACTACCAATAGCTACAGCGAAAGGGATACATTTTTGAATCCTGGTAAAATTTCACATAGAAAATGCTTTATACGGCACACTAAGCTCGAGCCGGCGGGAACACAGGGGGGATCGTTTTCCATACCCTAAGGGAGGGGCGGAGGAACCGCGACAGCTCAAATACCAAGGAGGGGGGTTCCGAGACGCACCGAGGGGGGAAGTAGGTCCTACCCCGTAGTTCGCCGAAGGCCGAGAGACCCCCGACTCCTGCCATCGGGGCGGTAATCCCTTGTATTCTTTAGTGAAAAAAATAAAGCAAATTTAATAGAAAGTCTATTTAATTTTAATAGAAAGAAAATTTCCGTTTTTAACGAACAATCCAATAAAAGTCTCTAAATAGCCTTTCTAATCAGTATTACTTCAAATTATTAACATAATTTATTTATTTTATTTTTTACATTTCCTATGTGAAATTTTACCAGGGATTCCAAAATTGTATTCCTTTTTCGGCCTGTAGCTATGTAGTTTTTTGAGATATAGTAATATATATTTTTTTTTTTTTTTTTTTTTTTTTTTTTTACAAATTGGCGAACGATTCCATCAATGTATTCCGTTTTACTGTACATTAATAGTTTTTTAAGATACATATGCAGCGGTATAATCCAAACGCTGACCATATATATATATATATATATATATACTTATATATTAGTAGTTATATATATCATATATATTATTTAAATATATACTGATATATATATTATATATATATAAGTATATATAATATTATATATTAGTAATCAGTTGTTCCATAGTTTTCACATCCGCATCCGTATTAATTTTTTGTTAAGGGATAACGGCATAGTTCCAATATGCGTGTGGTAGTGACAACCTAAAAAAAAAAAAGTTTACGACGACGAAGCAGCCCCTACTTTTACATATATATATATTTACTATAATAATATATATATAATTATATATATATTAATATATTAAAATATATACATAATATATTATATATATAGTTATATGCGTCAGCATCCCGAAAGTTCAGGCATGTAACTAGAAAACTATAACAGCCTCACGAAAATAAATATCATTTTTATTATTCAGGAGCATTTTTTAACTGCAGAAATTTAAAAAAAATAAAAAAAGCTTTTAAAAAATTTAAAATTGTTAAATCTTGAAATCTTGACAGGTTTTGTTGACAATCGATGATGCCGCTTACTAGGACTGAATGACGGAAAGTTCGCAAATGTTGAATTTTCTATTTTTTTTTTAAACCAACAAATACCCACGGTTAAACAAGAACGATAGAGTCGGGGTTTCTCCGGCCTACCGCTGCGGCTCGAAACCCCCTACGTAAGGATAGTAAAGAAGAAATAAATAATATTTTCTCAAATTAATATAAGCGACATTTGGCAACTTTCTCTCTGAGACAGGAGCTGTTCAAGTCTTTCAAGTCGGATCAGAGCGCTGCACTTTACCTAATATGAAGTATGGAGTTATCAATAAATATTAGAATAAATAATTTTTTTTGTTTTAATTTCTGCGGTAAAAATGTCTCCTGATTAATAAAATGTATATGTATTTTTTGGATCCTGTTATTAGTTATTACTCTTAGTTACATGCCTGAACTTTTCGGGGATGCCGTGATATATATTATATTTAGTATATATATTTAATATATATATATATATATATTAATATATAATATATATATATTATATATAAATATATATCTATATAAAAATTAATTAAAAGAAATGGTGTCGAAATAATTGCTACACACTAATGCTGGAGATAGATATAGATTTCAAACTCTGCAAAAAAGACGACGTATATGCAATAGCAACTTCTCTAAACCGTACAAAACCAAATTTCTCGAACCATGTGTTTTACAGAAGGTTATTTATTTAATATGCTTGTGATGAAATGCTGCTTTAAAGGCAGAAATTCACCAGCCAAGTAAAAACAAAGAATCACAAACAGACTAGGCAATTACTCATCTTTAGGGATATCATTGCTGAAGTCCGTGAACGTTCTTTTGACTTCTAGCAGAGAAGAGTTGTTCCGAGGTGTCAAAAGACACTCATTTAATCGATCGAATATCAAAAGCGAAAAGAATTGGAATCAGATAAGATTAACTGGCTTGGGGACGTGAATCATTGTAAAAGTTTTCCACATCTTGCAGATGTCGCCGAGGGAATTCTTAGCATCCCTTCAACAAGGTAGCTAGTGAGCGTCTTTCAGTGTGCAGATCTCACATTTACGACGAAAAGAAAGGCAAATTCTCCCATGAAAGGGCTACAGGAGGTTTTCGTTTTAGCAAATTTGAATTATTACTTTCAGGCATTAATATATCTTTGTCCAAATGGATGGAGGCTGGGGAAAGGGTTGAATGGGGGTTCAAAAGAGTTTGTCCCAAGCATGTGTACATTGATTATGGTCAGGGTTGGTGAATTTTTTTGAGTTTTTTAAAATCGGAATAAAAAATAAAAAACAATGCTTTTGATTTTTAGGCAGCAATTGCAAGTTTAGTTATTTTTGATAAGAGATCTAGTAAATAATCCTAATTATTAGCCAATTAATAAAAAATATTAGTAAATACTAATTAATTATTTGTAATTAAGTTATTTAAATTTATATTTTACTGCATAATATCTGAGTAATCTATTTTATTTATTTCTTGATTGAAAATGATTTAAAAGCTACATTGATAAATTTGGTTTATTAATATAGATGAAATAATCTTATCATTAACAGGTGATAACTAGGAATAATTATTAATTGTCTAAAATAAACTGCTTAAAAAGTCAAAAACTCAAAAACTAATGCCAGAGAACAGATTTGCCCAGTGAGCAATTTAATTATTTTTTTAGATATATATATATATATGATATATAATATAATAATAATAATATATATATATATATATATATATTATATAGATACTATATCTTATATATGATAACATATATATATAGTATATACTATATATATATATATTATATATAGTAACCTGAAAAACTAAAACTCAACTATATCGGACGCTTCTTACTACGAGTGATTTTGCGGGATAGTGAAAAATCAACCATCTCCGCTAGTACCTCATATATATATCTATCTTATATATATATATATTATTATATATATTTATATATATATTATAGTATACTAGAGGGTATACTATGAGGGGGAGAGGGAGATATAGTAGAGATATATTTTGGATGAGTATACGTATCATATTATTAGGTTGATTATATAGTATATGAGTATATAGTATAGGGCTATATATAGTGAGTTAGTTATATATTATGATATTATATGAGTTATATACGATAGATATGTCGATATATTAAGTAGTGCTTGTAATGTTTGGGAGAAAATTTTCTACATCGGCGCCGACAAGTATGAGACCATCTACGAAAACGTGCTGAGGAATTAGTATTTTCAGTTGTTTCTTGACAACAGGTTTCTTTTTAGTTGAAAGAGCTATGGAAATTAACTAATCGTGAAATTTTTTTTATTCCTTTAATAGTATGCTGAGCATACAACAGTAAACATAGCCAGTTCAAGAACACGATTCCTCATGGAACCATGAGAATTTTGGGGGTGAAGGTCAGAGTTGAAACCCAATTACTTAGTAATTTTAGATGACGTTAGGTGGATTTCACCTTTTTAATAAAGGGGAGGAAATATACCAAGCCCTATAGGGAGAGAGCAGAAGCTTGTCAGTAGACGCTATGGCTCATCTTGCGTAGAAACGGATTCTCGATGGTAGACCGGCATTTTTACCTCGGAGGCTCGCTTCCGAGAACATTCCTCGTTCAGTTTTGAGCGGCATGGGCAGGAGAATACGTTAGGCTTTGTCAAAAGTTCCTTTTTCAAAGGGTTCATGTAAAAGAACACTTATGTCTACTGCACTTATCTCTTGATTTGCACACTCCTCGAAATTGCCCCCTCAGAGGCACGTTTCGGCATGATGTGACCGAGCGGGAGAGTTCATACCACTAACACTGGAGAGCAAGGGTATTGCAACTTGCTCAAGAGCCCGTTGGCAGTTTATGCCCTGTTAAGGCAGCTGTCCGAACCCTCCGAACTCACTCCGAAGGGGTTGGCGGGTGCGACTCGAAGGACTGTTGTGGGCGCATGGACAGCTTCATCGGGTTGCGCTCGCGGTACATGAAATTTGGGCATTTATATATATATATATTAATAATATATATATATATATAATATATAATATATTACTATATATAAATTAATATATTACTATATATATAATATATATATATATAATATTATAATATATATATACGTATATATATATATTATAGTCTAAAAGGGCCTGGTGTCGCAGTGGTTGACTGTGGGCTTGACTCGGTCGCTGCGTCGCGAGTCGTCCTCCTTGATTAGGGCGTCGTAACGTGGAGCGGTGGTGTTTAATTTGTAAATATATATATATATAGTATATTATATATATATTAATAAATAAATATATAAATATATATATATAACATATATATATATTATATATATATTATATCAAAAGGAATATTTTTTGACATTTCCTTTTAGGCAAGACCATCAGTATTTAACGAGAGGACACCGCACTATCAGCCATTTTGGAACGCACTTTGTTTTTTAAGATATTATGCTCGCTGGAAACGAAACAGGGTAGGGTTGGCCGACGCAACCAGGGTGCGGTGCGGGTGCGGTGCGCAAAAATTCCGGTGCTCGGTAAGGCCTACTAACAGGATATTTTATCTTAGTGCTCGATATAATAGTATGCGGAAGTAGTTTTTTTTTAATAAAGGATTCCAAATTCGAAAAATATTTTCAGTGTAGATAATATATTTTTAAAATTTTGTCTTTTGATTAGAATTTTGGATGCTAATATATATATTATATATATATATATTAATATATTATATATATAATATATAATATATATATTTATTAATATATTAATTATAATATATCTATACGTATAACCCAGGGTGATGGATGCTTTTACAGAGGCATTGGAATTTGTTTGTTAAGAACGTTGAAGATTTACACAATATAGATGGAACGTGTGCTGGTAGTTGCACGCATGGTATTGGAATATTAAATATATTTAGATCCGCCGGGCAACTCATGAAAATCAAGACCTTTGATCAGTATGAGATGGACATAATTAAAATGATGAGGTATCGGGTACAAGTGTTTAGTGATCCGCATCTGCTGAGCAGTCTGATGGACTTATACCAAATATATTCGGGATTAGCTTTTTGCGAAAATTATAATGCAGATGAGATGAGATGAGATTGTTAACATTCGATGATGAGTTTAGTATTGGCGCAGAGGGGGAGGCGCTTTGGGCGATGAAGGTGGTTTGATTATGATGTTTTTGATAGAACGCAGTGCCACAGGTCGCTGATCCGCCCGTCGACGCTAAGTCAGGGAGAACCCCACTAATGGCGGCAACTGAACGCGCAATCGATAAGATTATGATATAACGTGTCCTGGACGGACTGCTTCTCTAACCAGGCGGCGCAATCAGTGGATGATGAATGTCCTGAGTCATATTAATGGGTAAATTCAGTAGTGGCGGCGCCTCCTGTATGCAGGTGTCAATCTGGAGGCATGTATGCCGTGTCGCGGTTGAAAGGGCTACTTCGCTTTTATGATGACATTACATCCTATTGTCAATATCGAATAAGTGTCGAGGCTGAAAATCTTTGGTTTTCAAATCCGAGTGGCGTCGTCCTCTTTTTTAAAGACCGTTTCTTGCCGTTGGTTATGATTCGGAAGGGATTCTTGTTCATTTTGAATACTGCTCGTACGTTCGGAGTGGATGCTGTGTCGGCGCCGGCCCAGTTTCCTGTTCGTTGCGTGTCTGGGCAGGGTACAGTAATGGCGGTCCTTTCGAAAGATATAGATCATAATTCTCAGCGGCGTTACTCGGAGATTACTTCTGGTAGCGTGGCCAGTTATGTGAAACATCTCTTAGCCCATAATGACGTTACTTATATTAATTGGATGATGGGTGAGGGGGTGTTTTACTACATTGTGACTTATAAACAACTCGTCAGCGTCGACCCAAATTCACCTTTGGCAGAAAGTTGTCATCCTCTTGGACGTCGTTTGTCGCGTTCTGCTATTTCCAAAGTGCCAAAGAAGCGTAGTCCCTTCCATTCTTGGAGCTAAGTGCCAAAGAGCGTAAGTCCCCTTCCTATTCCTGAGCTGTAAGTGCCAAAGACAAATATGCTTTAATTTTTAGGGGTTAAGGACAATACGATGAAGCCTCATTTGATTTAGTTTTGATATTTAAGTTAATTGATTTTAGTTCTTTGTACCTTTGTTTTATCATAAGGAATTTTTTTTTAATTGTTGTTTTACTTAATCTATTGTTAATTTACTCTTCTTGAGACCGCTGGTGATATATAGCTATTATATATATATATATATATAATATAACTATTAATATATAATATATATATAATAATCTTATATATATATTACTATACTAATATAATATATATATATATAATATATATATATATATATATATATAGACCTATTCTTTCTACAGGCTATTTTAAAGATGTATATCCTAGTAGCAACGAATATTTTTACTTTTTTTGTCAAATTCTTTTGGCTTTATTTAGCCGATTAAAAAGTACTCGGAAGGTCTCACCAAAACGAAAGGATTTCTGTGATTGATGTTGCTGGTGAGCACTCTTGACATATGAGCCACCGGGCTAACCACGTCTTTGCAGATCTTCGCCTTTAAGCGGACAGACATACGGCGGTCGCACAAAACTCTGGCGACATGGACTAGCTTAATAATATGTAAAGTTTCACCATTAATGATGATGATTAGGGTTGGCCACGCACCGGAATTTTCCGTACCGCACCGCACCGCAACCGGTGTGTCGGCCAAAACTAAACCAGAGGTACCTGAACTTGGTGACTGTTCCGTTCTTTACAGTCGATACTGATGGTTCCATCTGTCTTGGGCCCACTTTCCATGTGCTCAGTCTTTTTTTCAAGTTGCAGGCCTAATTCCTCTAAGCGAGTCTTCCACGGCTGCATTTGTTCTTGAGGGTTGCCGACTCATTTCGTCTGCTAGAAAGATATCGTCGGCGTAGAGAATCGACCAGGGATGAGGTTTCTGCACATTGGCAGTCACCTCATTCAATGCAAAAATTCAACAAGGAGGGCAAAGGCCTAACGCTTGTAACGTCTAAGCATATAAAAGACGACCCTGTTTCTTGTGGCGGCATCGCACTAAACTTGTTTAATTGCGGTAGGGCAGTCTGATCCATCCGACGTAGGCCTCCGTGACACCGTTGCACATCTCATGTTGTGCCAGAATAAGCTCTATGGTAAAATTATTCGAATATATATAATATGATATATATATATAATATATATATTATATATAGTATAATATATATATATAATATTATATATATAGTATGATAATAATATATAATTAATATAAATATATATATAAATATATATATAATATTATTATATATTATATATCAAAAATTGGTACTACTGTAGACAGCGAGCCGCACAACATTTGGACCCGAAGAGATTTTCAAGTTCAAAAAGTTAGGTTAGGTTTTTAACAAAAATTGTTTAGTGGCAAAGCTTCTGTGCAAGATTCCAGAAGCTTGCCCAAAGACCAATTTCCTTAGGTGTAAACCTAACTTTTCTTGAATGAAAACTTTTCGGTCTCAAAATGTGTGGGTCGCTGTCAACAGTATTACCTACGCCCCACACGGTAACGGGAGGTCGGATAACAAAAAACATTTTCGCAAGTAGCCTCTATGATACTAAATTGATGTCTAGGGGCGAAACTGGAATTATTTTTTTCCTGCTCTAGGGATGAATGAGGTGAGGTTAGGTTTAGGTCGCCTTTAATAATAAAATTTATTCGGTTTTCTAGTACTACTTACCTAAAAAATATTTTCCTTTACGTTTAACCGCAGAACACCTGTATTTCAAGACCATTTAACTCAATTAAATAATGCCCTAACAACTAAAATCCCATAAAAACAAGAAAAAAATGTTTTATTTGCTTAAGTTTCATTTCGTACCTAAAGAGGTTAATCTTAATTTATAACTTAGGTTTGATATACAGTACATTTACAAATTTCCAGTTACGTGTGGGCGTTAAGTAACTTTTACTATCAATATATATAGTATATATATATATATATGATATATATATATATTATATATATTTAACTATATATATATATATTATATATATATTTATATAGTATATAAATTTTGGCATTAAAATAAAAATATAAAGAAAAATTAACGCTCGAATATAAGAAGTTACTAGTCTTGAATTCTTTTAGTATCGGAAACCAAAATAGATACGGTAACCGCCTGATGTAAGGTACAGATACGTTATAGTAATTAGATGTACCACGGTAGCGTAAATATATATAATTAATATTTTTACTTTCATATACATTTAATATAATTTTTAAAAATTTATGATTTTTATTATTTTAGCAACTTTCGAATGGGCGAGAAGTTTTGCCAATAAAGGCGGTGGTCTAGCCTTCGAGTACGACACGAAATATAGCAAGACGTAAAATAACGATGTATATATATATATATATATATATATATATTATATATATATATATATATATATTTAATATAATATATATATATATATAGTTAATTATATATATATATAGTATGAACTTTCGTTAGTTTTAATTATTCCGATTACTAATTTATTGAATGGGAAATGCTGTAAATATTCCACCGACAAGGGTCTACCCAGAACTAGAGCAATATTCAATCTCAATATTTAATCAACCAACTAAATTATTATAACTAAATTTTTAACTTTTGCCGTCAAGTATTTCCCTTGCGGAGTAATTTAGACCGTACTGTATATACACGATTATGAAACGGATGTCTTAAAGCTAATAATCTTATATAAATTCACGCTCTATTATAATCGTTAATTTATTTCACTTAAAATTTTAAATGCCCACTCGCAGGCTTCTCCAATACAATTAATGGAGGGTGCTTATAACAAAAATGGATTAACACCTTCAAAAATAGGCTTGCAAGCAAAAGTTCGAACAAATACAATTTAATTTTTTTAATCTTCATAATGACAAAATGTTCACTTTTTTTCAAATTAAATATATTTTTATGATTATTTTAAAGTTAAATTTATGCTTATCTTGAATCTTAATTTACTTAAAACATTCTTGAATCAGAATACACAACCTACGTCATAAAACGTAATAAAACCCCCCCAATATTTTAGCCAATCATGTGTAAATAGCCATTCGTTGTTAACTAATCATATGAAAAGAAATATATTTAAATAAATTCATTCGTATTTAGGTTCGGCAACAGTAGGTTCATAATTAACTCTTGTTAATTGTTTTAAGAATTGTTTGGTTGAATTATTATTAATATTCCATTAAAAATGTTTGAAATATTAAGTGCATTATTGTGCAAACAAATTATTACAAGGTGAATATTTAAGTTTTGCAATATGCGAACAATAGAACTTTGATTCTGAAGTAGGCCAAATTGTGTGTGTCAGACCTAATCCAATGCTATGAGACATGCTGTTACTTCGGATACATGGTGGATAGCACTTTGACAGGCAGAGCCTAACATAATGGAAGGTAGACTATATCTAACAATATCATATATAAATATATATATATATATTATATATATATTATATTTATAGTTATAATATATATATATAGCTATACATATATATGCTTAATTTTACATTCGGCAGCACAAAAATAAGATTAATTCCGGTCGATATTTATGGGATTCTAGCAATACATTGATATTGTAATATGAAATAGTTTAATTTTAATTCGATTATTTGTTTACAGATGATAAATAAAAAAATCGGAACAGGTATAACATACAAAGTTTTCGCGTCGCATGTGTAAGTGAAGTTGTCCGCAAAAGTTTACAATGATTGTAAGTTGATTTATTTGATATATGCCAAACGAATGTGCATTGCTAAGGTTTTTGACTTTCAACCTAATTTGCCAACAAAAGAGATGTTGAGAAATGTTTAAAAAATTTCAAGTAGTAAGAGTTTTGAGAAAAATAAATAGAGTTTTTCTGCAAAGGTATATCGAGACCTATCAGAATTTGTAAATTTGTAAGTACTTGTCTATATACTATTATATAAGTATATATATATAAATTATAATCTATATATTATATATAATTATATATATATATATATAATATATATTTTCGGCAGCTCTAAAACCTGTCTTATCAGTAAAAGTTTTAGAGTTTTTACGGCCATAGTGGATAGTAAAACGTTTAGGGCTACTGTTACCACACAGTGAATGGAGTATTTACCCTTTAGGGTGCTCGAGGCCGATGGGGGACGAAGGCGAGGGGAACGTTTCATACCCGGAGGGAGGTCGGAGCGAACCCCGCGACACCAAAGACGCAAAGAGCGTGGGTTCCGGAGACATTCCCGGAGGGGGGGATTAGTCCCCCCTGTAGTCCACCTAGAGGCCGAGAGAACCCGATTCCTGACATCGGGGCGGACTACCCATGGTTTCGTTAGGATATCCCAAAAACAATAATCCGCAAAAAATGAGTACTTTTTGGGACATTTTCGCAACAATTCTATTCGTACTTCTATAAATCTAAAAAAAATTTGGGACATTTGATTAACTAATATATATATATATATATATATATATAATATGATATATATCTATATATATAATATATATTAAATTATATATATATTATATATATACTATTATATATATAGTATACTATGTAATCGATATTATCTTAGTAATTTGCTCTGATATAACAAAGTATCGATTTTCGAATTTAATCGAAACCCTCAACATATCGAAAATGACCTCTAAACAATTAGTGCTGCCGAAATGGTAAAATTTTACATATATATCTATATACTATATATATATAATAATTTATATATATATATATTATATTATAATTATATAGATATATAATATATATTATATATATTAGCAATATATTTTTTCTCTCATCTCTGGATCAAAATTTCGGTATATATACTATAATATATTATAAATATATATATACTATATATATATAATATACTATATATATATATGATATATATATATATATATATAATATATATAATATATTAGTATATAAGTAAGAAGGGAGCGTGGAAAATATGACGTGTTTTGTGGGCAGTACTAAATGATGACGTAACCTAATTTTTTTCGTAATTTGGGGCAGCTGGGAATGTTCGGGACTGTTATAATTATTCCCAAGAAGCTACCCACTATAGTATATTAATTACTATTGACAATAGTAAATGATTTACTACTTGCGTCAGCTAAATATTGAAGTTTATCGATTCCGAAAGTGAGTTCATTTTCAAATGCAATGACACAAAACTGTATTGCAAGTTAAACATTTTAAGGGAGATTTTAAATATTTAAGAAGTTCAATATTTTATTTAAAAAAATAATTGTAATATAGGTACATTTTTATTTATAATAAGGTCATAAATAACTTTGGTCCCTGTTCCGTATGTATCAACATTCGCACAGAATCAAAAGATGGGCGGTGGTATGCTGCGGATCTAGATGGCGCTATATTATAGGGCTCTTCAAAGGCTTATTGTTCTACCACTGCCTATTGGCAGTCAGCTGTTTAAAATTTTATGAACAAAAAAACAGATGTATTTAGACAAAATTTGTATATGAATTGGTTCTTTAAACACACGATTCTATACGAATAAAATACTTCAGAAAAACTGAAAGCGCAAGCTAGCTATGGTCACATTTCAACTGTGAAAATGAGACTATGACGCCTGACGGCGTTTGTTGCCCACTAATAATTTGATTTCACACGTCGTACGCCTGGCAAGAATCTTTGTCAAAATTAAGCTCACCTTTTGCTTTTTATTTGAACTTTCAAGGCATAACATTATTTATTCTTTTTTTTTAAATGCTTACGCATTTATTATTATTATTATTATTATTATATTATTAATTATTTATTATTATTATTATTATTGATTATAGTTATTATTTATTATTTTATATTATTTTATTATATTTTATTATTATTATTATTATATATTATATTCAATATGGTCAGATTCACGAACTTAACTTATCCCCGATGTTCATGAAACATAAATGTTTAAATATGGAGCTTAAATGAATATTATATATATATATAAATATATATATATATTTATATATATATATATATATATATATATATGATATATATATATATATATATATATATATAATAATATATATATGTATATATATAGATATAATATTATATACTATATAATATATATATATATTATAAGTCATGAACATGAGACTGAAACAAGTTACGAAGTCTTCAATTTAATATTTCAAGCATTCAAAACTACTCACTCCCACAGCTTTCTTATTAGAATTTGTTTAGGCTTATCATGGTGTTGATTGCAATATTTAATAATTTACCAATACTCACAGGTTTGGTGGTTCCAGGGGCGGAGGACCCAAAGAAAAATGTTCGCGTGCCATGCATTTGTATCGGGTGCCGATGGATTTTATTAATTTTGTTCTAATTAATTAAAAACATTTATGGACAAAAGTATTTTGAATATCGCAATTTGACGGGTTTTTAAAATAAGGTTCTTCATCCTTCGATTTTCTAAGATTCCGATAATGTGAACGAAAGAATTGTATTCTCTTTAATGTAATACAGACTATCTTGAACTTACAAAGCACTTAATATGGCTACAATAGTCATTATACTAAATCTTTCAACATTCTCTCCCCGTGGTGTCAAGATTTAACATTTATGTTATGCCGCTTTCTTATAAGATATTTAAAGCATGATACCATAAAGTACGTCTCCAAGGTAAATATCGATATATTTCCGATGTTTTCCTTACTCATTCACCTTGAAATTTTGGCTTTTTCGTGCATTGAAGCATTCGTTTGATGACTTATTTTTATTAATTTAATCTTTTCCAACATTTTCTTTCGTGTACGTTAATTAAAAATACATTTCGTTTTAAAAGTTAATTATTAAAATGTTCCAGTTAACCGACAATCAAAACAATTACCATATATTCTATTAAAGTTTAATTATATTTTAGCATTTACTAAATTTACTAAATTTAATAGTAATAGCCTTAAATTACCGAATGTAGCTAGATCGTTTTGCCATAAAGGCATTCGGCACTATTAAATAATATATTTCCTTTTAAACTAACAAACTTTAAATAAATAAAGGATTTGTTAAGATTCAAATTTTTCCAAGATTAGCTTGCTACAAATATATTATACTAGTAAATAGGTATAAACACTTATGAATAAATTATTTAATAACTTCGTAAACTGCAGAATTGAAATTGTTTCGCCTAGACCTATACCGTTAAGGTAGTCCAAAACTATTGGTTTAAAATATTTTATACTTATATTTCATATAATGATTATCATTTATTTTAATTTATAGGCCTTATAGCGTGAGTGTGTGAAACTGAGGAATCACAATATTAATTTAGTATTGAGCTATTTTCGATTTTGGAGAATGTTACACGAGGAAATTACTCGACACTACTGCAATAGCACCTTATAGTATAGGTACTATCCTATAGTAGCTTTCATATCGGAGAATGACAGACTAGTCGTCCTTTGAACGTAGCTAAATCGTTTCTGCTTAAAATGCAAAGATTAAATAAATACAGTGAAAAAACGCAAGTTTTCACAAAACATTTGTAAATATTGTAGCAAAGATTGATGTTTAAAAAGAACTAAACTTTCATACTACTAATAATTTCGAGTCAAGAATAATTTAAGTTAAATTTATTCAATATTGTAGCATAGATAGCAAAACATATAATGAAATATTTTCGTTCCAACAATTTTTCATTGGCACATTTTTGAAGAGTTTAAAATTCACATAAATTTTGGTTAAAAATTATTCTTGGCCGCATTACCAACAACCCAAATGTAGATTAATTCTTCCTATCATTCCTGGGCTCTTGATTTGTAGCTGATTAGTCCAACGATGTCTATTCTTAGAAGAACCCACTAGTCCTAACCAATTTAGTTCTTAAAAGATTTCTTTTTAAATTATGAAATATATTAAATAAACATTTTAAATTAATATAATATATATATATATATATATATATATATATATATATATATAATATATATTATATATATATATATATAATATATATATATATATATACAAAGCCCAACTCCACGTCCTCGTCAAAGTTTTAAAATAAATTTGAAAACCTGGAATAAAAAAATAAAAAGAACGCATAAAGACCATTTATGATAATAACAAAGTTTTGTTGTATTAATCATGCACACTGACAATAAAACGGTGTGCACAATACCAGGAAAACAATTACGAATTGATGTTGAAATCCATCAAATGCTTCTACAATATCATAAATTTATAAAATTAACTGTATTACGACAATTCCTATATAATATTATATATATATATATATATATATATATATATATCATATATAGTATATATTATATATATATATATATAATATATAATATATAGTATATATAGTATATATATAAAGATATATATATATATAATATATTGTAGCCCCAGAATGCATGTAACTAAAAATCTAGAACAGCTATAAAATAAATACATTTTTGTAATCCGGAGACAATTTTTGAGAAGTACGAAGGAGCGCCATAGTTGCAAAGATGGAACGAGTCGGGTTTCTCGGCCTGGGGGACGACAGGGGGGACTTCGCACGCTCTGTTTACTCTGTCCCAACGTGACGTCGAACCCTAAAAAAATATTTAAAAAATAACAATTTTCTCTAGAGCATGATACATAAAGAGCTTACTCAGACCTAACGCTGGCGGGCTAAGAACTAATATTTAAGGTTATTAATAATTTTAGAATAAAATATTTTTTTTTTTGTTTTCACCCATTAAATTGCTCGCTGAAATACATAAAATGTTATTTTATTTTCCGTGTGCTGTATAGTAGTTTTTTTTTTAGAGTGCCATGCATGTTTGTTTCGGAGTCAGCTATATTAAGATTTACACGGTAGTTTTAAAATGTGTTTTAGAGGGATCTTTCCCTGGCAAAATTTTGGCCACACTCGGTCATAATCGAGAGGTGTCTGGTAAAATAGATATAATGATGATTAAACGAAATATATCGACAGAGTTGACACGAATATGGTTTTTTAACCCGAATGAATTACCAATTCTATCAAAATTCTTACACAGAGTTGGACAATGAATATGGTTTTTTCAACCAGTGTGTGGTGAACATTATTTTCTAAATGCAGTTTGGTCTTAAAACCCTTATAACATACAGAACACTTAAATGGTCTTTTATTCACACAGGATCTTTGTCTATCCACTCGATATTTAGTATAATATCACCGCTCTTTCACGTCGCTTGATTCAATGTTTGAAATTTTATAAAATAATAATAATAATAATAATAATAATAATAATAATCAATAATAATAATAATAATAATAATAATAATAATATATAAAATGTTAGCATTATTCGCTATCACTTTTTTTTTTATCATCAGGGTTATTCTATACCGATTATCTAATTAACATCATTCATTGCTAACCTATATCATTACGGAT